>OY720429.1:132946702-133254202 GCA_963082735.1 Pocota personata | reverse complement strand
ACATCTAGCGGAATATTGCTACCATAAAAATATTTTTTTTTTTTTTGTTTTCTGAATTAGTTGAGAGCTTTGACTTTTTTACTTTTTAAAAGTTCCCATATTCTGTCAGTAAGCAAATTGTACTTGCACCCCGAGTCAATCAACATTTTAGTTTTTACTCCTCCTACAATGCAATCTATGGTCGAGTCATCATCAATGTGAAAGGAAGTTGTTGAATGCGGTCTCCACGCAATCAACATCTTCCTTTCCTCTCTTAACCCTTTTCATGTTTTGGGCATCACTTTTGCGCCTATAAAGATCACCGAAATTCCTTTTCTGTGCTAACTGGGTTTTACAATATTGGCTGAAATGCCAAATTCGACCACAGGTATTTTTATGCCCATAGTCTTCTAATTGATGGCTTACTGCCTCTTGTGTGTTTGCTTTAATTATAATTTTGTCCAAGATAATGCTATCCCCTACTGTCAATATTTTTTATTTATATGGTCTTTACCTTTTCGAATTTGCATTTATTTGCCTGGTTCCTGGTTCATCTCCTTGCTTATCGAGCCTAAAAATATGTCTTTCATAGACTCTAGTCTGCTTCGGTGAAAAATACTCATCCAATTTAGAAATGGCAATACCAAATACATCACCTTCCTTTGAAGTATCAGTATTAGCCCTGGGAGATTATAAAAAATTTCTTGGAGCCCTAAACCTCCAAAATGAAGTAGAGTTGCTCTTCTTTTTATATATGATTCTATACTAGCTACCATACTACCAGACGTATTATCTCCTTCCACGACTGGTTATGTGTTAGTCGTTTCCCTATACAGAAATGGGGAAGAGACCACCCGAAAATAGAACACCCATATTTCCAAGTTACAATGCACTTCTGCCAAATGTATCATACGTGTACTATGCTAGCTCATTAATACTCATATATATATACATACATATGTACATATACTTTCTTTATTTCGCATATTTCATTGTCATACCAGTAAATCTGTGATGATCTATTGCTTTATAACTGCACATTTGTGCGACACCTTTTTACAATTTAATGTATTAATTATATTTTGTTTTCAATTTAATGTAGGGTTCTTTCCTTTTACCAATTTATTTATTGTTTACAATTTAGTGTGCCGAATTTGCATTTTTCCCAATCTAATGGAGGATCTATTTTGCTCACTTAACTTCTAATCTAATGGAGGCACCATCACGTACCCACACCACAATTTCCTAACTACTTTTCCTAATTCTACTTTTCTGTAACTATCCCGTCAATATATTTAACTGTAAAGAACCAAAGAAAAACACAATCTAGTAGCATTTAGATTATGTCGACACGCATTTTACTATACATACGCCTTATTTTATTATTATCTTCGTTTTTTTTAGATCACGCGCTAATACCTACATATGTTTGTACGAATAGATTTGTTATTTTTTTTATAAGCATATTTATTTACTGTGTGTAATTTGTTGACAGTTTTGCCTTGTTGTATTTGTTTTAATTTTCAATTCCTCCTCGTCCGGCACTTGTACTACCCCTCTTATTACTGGCTCGACAACGCATGTACAACGTCAACCAAAGCATAGCCAAACACCGACCGACTCCTACACTCATTGTATGCGTATATACAATGAGTGTAGGAGTCGAGACAGCATAAGTGCAATGTCTAACCATTTGAGATTCTTACTTCTCTTTCAGCATCACAGCACATACTCACCATGCTGAGAGTACTTTTAGGTACACTACAACGCTCTTCCAATCCCTCACTGTTTCCCGTTGTCCTGCGAAAGTGATCCTTCTACCGTTGCTTCCGTTTTTGGATGGGCAGTTGTACGACTTGTGGCTACACTAGTTGCAGGCGAAACACTTCGGCCATTGCTCTCTGCATTCTCTACTTTTGTGGTTCATGTTTCCACAGTTGAAACATCAAAGCACTGCTCGTACTTCGCTGCGGCGACCTTGCTTTGACCTGCTCTCCCTAAGCAGACTCTACCTAAAGCACCTGTATTTGCTCAGCTTATCCTTGAATTCTTTTATGGTACCAGCGCCGTACAGAAGCATTTTATTTCTTTGCTAGTCCTCTATTCCATCGATGGCGTATTGGATCACCGTTTTGTTGTCGAGTTGCCCCCTCTTGCCCAAGTTCGCTCGTCGGCAGCAAGTATTCCTGCAAAGACTCGTTTTTCTTTTGCTTGCGGTCGATCATCCCCCGATGAATATCTGCGACCGAAATTCTCTAGCCGAACTTCTCCAGCAAGAACTCCTTTAGATCGACCCATTTGACCAAACATGGCTTCGATCGCAATGTCATCTTTGCTGAACCATATAACAAACGCTTTGTATAAAGCATATTTTGCACATGAAAAAAATTCTGCCGCTGCCACAAAGTCCTTAAACCATATCTCGACGCAGTAGCCCTCCTTGCCTTCAAAACACCGGAACCGAATTCAGAACGACCTCAAAGCTTGTGGAACTTGAAATGATAGGCAGCCGAGTTCCACAAAAGAAGTATAAAAGTGATTTATTTTACATATAATTCGGTTGACAGTTCAATGATTGTACTAGACTTTTATAAAAGGTAATTAAGAAAGTTTACTGAGTAGTAGATCGCTTCATTACAGGGTAGCGATGCATCATCTCCTCAGGCGCTATGTCATTCTCACCCTAGCTTGGCTTTACTGACGGAACCGAACTCTTTTCAGCTTAAGACGCTCTGACCTTCTAACCTCAGGAAGAACTGCTGGTGAAACGGAAGCCTCAGTGCTGCCGGTGGAATCGGGTTGGTTGACAGAATCCTGATCAGTGGTAGAACCTTCACTCGAGACCTCAGTATGATCCACTTCATTCGTGCTGGAGCCCATCTCATTGTCAGCCTGATAAAAATATTAAAAATTTGGATTAGCATATGCCCTGTAGTTACCTCCTTCTGCCTCTGGTATTTGGTTGCTGGTAAGCTCGATTTCGTTATCCTGTCGTAACAGACGTATTAGATTTTGGTGGCGCCTTACGTAACCGTTCTGGGTCTGAATACCATACAACTTGTTACCCAGAATGTTTTTGATAACTCCTTTAGACCATCTTCTCGATTTCATGTACTCTCGTACCAAAACTTGCTGCGATAGATGAAGCTTTGAAGAAAACTTCGGTTGGTTCTTCTTTCCCTCCGGAATGAAACACGAAAGCAGGTTTCGTGGCTGCCGACCATGAAGTAACTCCGCTGGAGACTTTTGAGTTGCTACTCTTGGTGTAGACCGGTAAGTAAAAAGAAATGAGCAAAGAACCGTCTCTGGATTTTGGCTTTCTGCCATGTTTTTCTTAAATGATTCCTTAAACGTCCGCACAAATCTTTCGACTTGCCCATTTGACACTGGATGAAACGGTGCAGTTCTCCAATGCTGGATTGAGTGGTAATTACAAAACTCCTTGAAGATCTGTGCCGTAAACTGGGTACCGTTGTCCGTAACCAACGCCTTTGGAAGCCCTTCGATGGTGGAAATCGACTGAAGTGCCTTGATTGTGGCTTCGGCGGTGATTCCTGACATTGATACCACATACGGGAACTTCGAGTATGCGTCTACACAAATCAGCCACATCTTGTTAAAGAATGGCAAGCCCCGCAAAATCCAAGTGCACCCTTTCCCACGGCTGCTCTGCTAGAGGCCAGTTACTGTATTCTTTCCTCGGATTTGAAGCCGCTTCCTGACAGATACTGCAATCTGCTGCCACTTTGACGATTTGGTGATCCATACCTGCGAACCAGACATATCTGCGAGCCCGTTGCTTCATCCGGGAACAGCCCCAATAACCAATGAACAATGGATGTACTTTAATACTCTGGATTGTAACACTTCCGGTATAACGGCTCGATCGTGGTCCCCTACAGTGAGAAAAATACAATTATCTTGGATGGATGGAACTAACTTACGATCGAAAAACGGCTTGACATCTATTTCGTTAACGGCCAACTTGTAAGGCCATCCATTTTGTATATAGTGAGTAACTCTTTTAAGTACCCTATCCCTCAGCGTGTACTTGCCAATTAGAGTGGCGTTCAGCGGACCATTCTCTAGATCTTCCAATATGATGCTGTTCACTTCCTGGCAGCTTCCTTCTAACTTATCGAAATCGGTATCCGGACCTACCGGAAGACGGGATAGTACGTCTGCATTCCCATGTTTAGTAGTAGGACGGAATTTTATGTTGCAGTTGTAGGCCATCAACGTTAGAGCCCAATTCCGTAGACGGCGCATCGTCATTTCGGGAATCTGCTTGCGTGGGTTGAATATAGCCGTCAACGGCTTGTGCAAATAGCAGTGAAACTTTTTCACCCCATAAACTATGGACAATGCCTCTTTCTCTATTTGGCTGTACAGCTTTTGGTGACGGTCAAGTGTTTTAGAGGCAAACGCGAACGGCCTCTCGGATCCGTCTGGATATCTTTGCGATATGACCGCACCAATGCCATAACTCGAATCATCCGTAGCCAGAATCAGAGGAAGTTTGTCGTCGAAATGAGCCAACCGTGCCGCTTGCAATATACCCTTTTTCAATGCATTCAAAGCTTTCTGTTGCTTAGGCGACCGGACAAACTCAGCACCCTTCACTCTGAGTGCATTCAGCGGACCTGCAACCTGCGAGAAGATTTTCAAATGCTCCGCATCATCCTTTCCTGAAACGACGATGTCGTCTAGATACACGGCTACGTGTATTGTATTGTACTTGCAAGTAGGCAAAAAGTTGTTCCATTGTATGCTGGAACTCCCCCGGAGCACTGCTGATCCCAAATGGTAGCCGCTGGTACTGAAATAGTCCGAATTAATTACTGCCAGTTCCTTTGATACGTCATCTAGCTCGATCTGGAGATACGCATCCGACAGGTCGATTTTCGTAAAAACTTCCCTCCACGAAGTTTATGGAACAAATCTCGTATGCGTGGGACTGAATGTCGATTCACTACTAGCTGTGGATTCACGCTGGCCTTGAAATCTCCACAGATTCTAATGTCCCCATTTGCCTTTTGCACTATTACTACGGTAGCTGCCCACTGTGTACGCTGTACTGGCTTTAAAATCTCCGCCTCCACCAACCGATCAATCTCATTCTTGGTTTTATCAAGTAGTGTATAGGGTATAGGACGATGGCGAATGAATTTCGGGGTTGCACCTTCCTTGAGTTCCAGATGCGCCTGGTAGTCTTTGCATCTACCTAACCCCTTTAAAAAAAGACCCTCATGTCACTCGCAGAGTCGCTCAATTCTGTTGAGTAGAGAGGAATTTAAATTGATTTGCAAAACTGATTGATGGATTTTTAAATTGAAGGCCCTAAACCAATCCAAGCCAAGAATATTCCCACCAGAACTGTTAACCACCTGCAATTTCAGCTTATGAGCGGTGTTGTTGTAAAGGGTGGTTAAATTTTAAGGGTCGATGTTGGATGTGAACCACACCTAAACGTCAAGTTTTTTTCTGCATTTCATTTGACATTTCTCAGTTTCAGACTAACTCAATTTGAACCATGGAAAGATACACAATCGAGCAACGCGTTAAAGTTATTCAGGCTTATTATGAAAATGGGCGTTCAATTCAAAATGCATATCGTGCATTTCGTGATTCTTTCGGTCAATTTAATCGTCCAAATATGCGTACAATCGGAAAAATCGTGCAATCGCTCTTTTGCGCGACAAATTCAATGGCCGTGATATCTCACGTGGTGGCGATGTCAATTGGCCGCCAAGATCATGTGATTTGACACCGTTGGACTTCTTTCTTTGGGGTTATTTGAAAGAAAAGGTGTACGTCGATAAGCCAGCAACAATTCAAGAGCTAAAGGATGCGATAATTCGGCACATTAACGGCATAGAACCTCAATTATGCCTCAGCGTCATCGAAAATGTGGACCATCGGATGGAGGTGTGCCGCCGAGGTCGCGGCGGCCATTTGGCCGATATTTTGTTCCATACATAATTGAACCATACCAATATTATCATAATAAAAAGAAATGACAGTAATTTCCTAAATAATTTGTGTTTTATTCAAAATCAACATCGGCCCTCAAAACTTAACCACCCTTTATTTTACGTCGACCTCCACTTCACCTTTGATCGAGAGCGGGTCGCCCCCATAAGCTTGAACTAACTTGTCTGTTTTCCCACACTTTGGCTTCAGCAACTGCTGGTAACCATCTGGGCCTACAAGTGAACATGACGCACCGGTGTCCAGTTGAGACAACATTACCCTCCCGTTTACTACCACTTCCACCTTTATCGCAGACCTCAAATTATTATGTATATCTTGATGCGACTGTACCACTTCACTAAAATGTATATTTTTCACTGAATTAGCAGCCTGTCTGTAGTGCGCTTGCAAGTTTTTTCGGTGAAAAGAACCCTTGCCACTCCTTTGGGCGCTTTGCGATCTACTTTTACCTGTCCTGGTCTGCTTTTCGTTGGAAGACGAGCTCTCACCGGTCATACAAACAGCCTCAATGTGACCCACCTTCTTTCATTTCCGGCAGATGGTTTTATAATGAATCGTCTCAAACGCACTCGCAATATCGAGCACTTCTTGAAGCGTTGCGTCTGTTTTCTGGAGCGCTTGCGTGCGAACCGAGTCGTGGGGCGTATAGAGCACAATAATGTCCCGAAAATTGGAGAGACTTTGAAACTTTTGGTGGACACGTCATCGACACCGTAAAGCTTTTGCAGAATCTCAAAGTTCTCTGCTCCAATCCACGACAGGAAAGATGCACGTTTTTTGGTGTCATCCGTAATGCCACATGCTACGTAGTGCTGCTCCAATTGCCTGAGATACGTCTTCCAGTTCTCCTCCCTCTTATATGCTGGAAATGGTTGGACAATGGATGTATGGGGACATTAGAATCTGTGGAGATTTCAAGGCCAGCGTGAATCCACAGCTAGTAGTGAATCGACATCCAATCCCACGCATACGAGATTTGTTCCATAAACTTCATGTGGACGAAGTCTGTTGCATGTTATCCGTAAGCCATTCTTTCCGATTCTTCAAAATCTCCTCCATCCAATCACGCTGTGATTTGAGCACCGCTTCCAAGACTGCCTTATTTTGTGCTCAACTATTTTATTTTATTTTTTTTTACTTTATTTTTAAATTATCGCAAGTTCAAAACTTTTTTCTCGTCGCCACTGAAATGATAGGCAGCCGAGTTCCACAAAAGAAGTATAAAAGTGATTTATTTTACATATAATTCGGTTGACAGTTCAATGATTGTACTAGACTTTTATAAAAGGTAATTAACAAAGTTTACTGAGTAGTAGATTACTTCATTACAGGGTAGCGATACATCAGAACTCTTTGTCTATCAACCGTTCGACTTCAGTCCTCAGCAACGTGAGCTCCATATTTTCTTCTATAGTTCCCCTTCTTTCATCACCCTCTTCATCCTCTAGGTTCCTCTCATCATGCTCTACTCTCCTTCGACCGACGTCTGCCGCATAATTTATGCCCATGGTTGCTTTGCTTACTCCTTGCCGCCCGATCAAAACCTCTTTGCGCGTTAACTCCGTCTCTCTACGTGTTAAATCCGCCTCCCTAGTCATGAATTCCCTTAAAATATCCGAAAAATGATCCTGACTTACCAGTAGTTCAGTACTATTGGCTATTCTTTCTTTCCTTCCTTTATCCATAGTCAATTTTTTAAAGAAACTCAATCAATAAAAAAAAAAAGAAATGTGTTCGTCTAAATTATGTGTTCGAAGTGTATCGATAATTTGATTGTTGTCTCTGATTCCTGATTCCTATATACAAACCCGGAAAAGAAAATGCCAAGGGGGACAATGAAAGAAAAAAACCACACCTCGGCGAAAGTGGAAAGCATGTTTTTTGCCAAGTTTTATTTTAACTTAGTTTTCTTGAATTAGTCTACTTAATTTGGCGCAAGAGTGTGTTAGTGAGTGTTCCGCTTTAACGACGATTTTCTCGGCATACTTGTAATTTGTTAATCAAACGTACGTAGTAAATTACCAATTTAAAGGATATCACCAGTGTTGCTGTTAGGATGACATAGGATCTGAGATAAAAACAGTAAGTCGTTTTATTGAATTGTTCAAAATAAAAAAAAAGTTAAGTTGCTTATGGCAGAACCCAACTTCAAGGGTTAGGTTGAAATTATTAGTTATAGGCTAGCAATATTGAAAATTGGAGAGTTGTTGGGAAGTCAAGTGAATTAACGATTTTTTTTTAATTCTCTTCTTTTGATTACATAACCCAAATCGGTGGTCAGTTACCAGTGAGTGGATATGCCAAGTAAAAATAAAATTGTATACATTTCGTTTAAGAATTTGAAGAAGCCGAAGCTGTCGGTCTGTGGAAGGAAGGATAGACTTTCCTTCTGTAGATGATATTATGATGGAACATAACGAAAGATCATTACATGACGATAGACGCTCATGACTTATGTTGTGACGGGGGTCACTTTTGGGGCTATCTCTCATTAACTTCGGCCAAAGAAAATAGGATAAACTGGCCACATATGGTCGAGGAGTAATGACGGACTGGGCACAGTAGTTCTCCATGCCGTGAAGCGTGTGCAAACTGCTTGCTCTGTAACTTTATCTTCATCCGGGCATTCCGGGTAGGATGGTGAACTGTGGTGTCCAAATCGGTAGGGGTACTTGCGGTAACCGCCATAACCAGACAGGAACTCTGTACGATGGTGATTCCATTCACAATGTTTTCGACTTATAAAGTCTTGGATTGCCGGTATCAGTTTATATGTATGTCCATCTGCCTTTTGTTGTATTGGCCCAACGAGTTTGCTACATAGCTGCTGACGCTGTGTTTGCTCCCATTTTGATCATCTTAATGCCATTGGCATTGTGTTGGTTCTCAGTTCTTCTTTGTACATTCTGAACATATCGTCTAAGAGGATGTCAATGAGGACCATTCCAGCTATAACAAAGGCGGCCTCCTCTGAGATGGCCTCTAATTGCCCGTAGCGCGAAGAGTTTATATGTTCATGATAGTCTCATTTTCGTCACTTTCGTTCTTAGTTCTAGAACCGAGATAACAACTCTAGAGAGCAGTATCATTCCAGCGACGAAGCTTCCTGTACTTGCAAAGCTTTTTTTGGAATACTCAACGTGCTTTTTGAACTGAAGTTTGTTGTCTAGCATTAATCCAAGGATTTAGCAGATTCTTTTTACCTGATTGTTTGGTTACCAATTATCATTACTGCGTCGGGCAGTGTTAATCTTAGGACTCCGTCGTACGTGATGTTCCACAGTAGCGGCCCTAAAACCAATCCCTGTGGAACTCCCGCAGTGACGTTCTAGTATTTTACCCCTTGATCGGTATTGTACCTCAGCTTTCTGTTGTTGAAATAGCTCATCACTATATGCAGCAAGTAATATGGCGTATCCATCCTGGCGAGTGATTTTCTAATGAACGATCAGTTCTCAGAGGTAAAGGCATTTTTAATGTCCAGTATTACCACTGCACAGTACTCCTTTGTGCCATTGGGCCATCTTTCTCCTTCAATGGTACCTTCTGCGAAATCAACTACTGGTCTTATGGCATCAACAGTAGATTTTTGAAGCCGAATTGGTGATCTCAGAGGGCTCCTTTCTCCCCTGCTACTGGGAGTAATCTATTATAAATTGTCTTCCCAAGGATCTTTCCCATGGTGTCCAATAGGCATATTGGGCGATTGGACGATGGTTCTCCTGGAGGCGTATTTCCTTTTGGTAGCAAGACCAAATGCTGTATTTTCCGTTTTTCAGGAAAGGTTCCTTGGAGACATTTCTGCATTGCCGCTATGAGGCCCGGTGTCTTTTTTACGGCCCATATTAATGCTTTATTCGGGATGCCGTCAGGTCCGGTCCTATTATGGTCGCCTATCTTGCTGCATGCCTTTAGCAACTCCTCCATAGTAATTAATGGAATATCCTATGGATTGACTTCTCTTATGATATAACTCATAGTGACTTGTCTTTCTTTTTGGAAAAAGTGTTCTATTATAGATCTCAGCATTATTGGAGATGTTATTGGAGGGGTCCTACAACTCTTTAATTTCGTAATCACTATTCTGTATGTCGAGCCCCATCGATTAATGTCAGCTTTTTGACAGAGACGTTTGAAGTAGGCAGTTTCGCTCCCCTTGATGGATCCATTTAAGTTGCGTCTCGTAAATCTATGAGTGTCCAGGCGTTGTTGAAAGTCTATTTTCCTTCTCAGTCGTTCCACTTTACGCCGGGCTTGTAGACATTTTGCCTGAAGTGTCCTTATTTCTTCGCTCACCAGTAACATGGCCGTGGTGTAGTGGTAACATCATTGCTTGTCACGCTACAGGTTCACGATTCGAATCCTGATGTCAATAATCATCTATTCATTTCGCATGAAATAAATAAAAAGTCGATCAATTGCGAAAGCTTATGTCAACTCTACTGCGAAGGCATAACACTGGCAGTAGGTCGGTCATATGGCTAAAATGCAACTTGATCGCGATGATGACATCAGGAGGATAGAAAAAAAAATACTGTGAATCATGAGCAACGACAAAAGCAGAAACAAACAAGCTCCCCAGTTATCTGGACAGCCACCCTTGGAGTTCACTGAAACTTAATACCAGCTGAGTTTCAAACCAACTACACCAATCTGTCTTTCTCTCTGTCTATTCCCCTTTTCTTAAAACGCCCGTGTCCTAAAATTAGTATAAGGGTATTCATAACCCCTTTCACACGTGCAAATTATAAAAAAAAAAAAACATGGTGATGCCTTCCGGCTATTTATCCTTCTAGGTATGATGCATCGCATGCTGTGATGGTACCTGTAAGGCGATGCGCGAGTGTCTTCGCTATTCCACTTAGAGTTAAATCACCATTCAACATCCCTACAAATGTGTTCTTATCGAAGCATGTGTCATTCCAATTTGGATCCGAAAGTTTTGGGAGTTCGGTTAGTTTTCTTTCCTTTGATTTCCATTAGTATCACCTGATGATCGTTGTGTGAGTATTTCTCATTGACCCTCTATTGTTCTCAAGATTGTTACGAGGGCCTGTACCTCGTCCGATAATAACCAAAAAAAAGGGGAAAAGAAAAATTAAAAGAGGTACCTGAACCCAGATGATTTCTCCAGCGACCACACGATGGTATTTGTCATCGTCGTCCTCTCGTCCTGTCTTACTGGTTCCTGTGCATTCTCGCACACACGCACCCCATCTCAGGGGTGGGTTTTTTGAGTCCAATTTGGAATTAATTCCAGATTAATAGCCAACGAGCAAAAGAAAAAAAAAAGGAAAAAACAACGTACCTGGATCTGTGTAGTGTCCACAGGCAGTATCCCTACTGCCACTTGTCCTTTCTCCTTTTGTAGGTTTTCCTGTTTTTTTGTATTCCTTTTTTTGTTTCGCATACCTGCGCACCCACCAAGTTCAGGGGCGGGTTTTCTTTAATTTTTAAATGAAATAAAAATCTCAATAAAAGAAAAAAAAATTGAAAGAAAGAAAAACACAGCGATTTCCCACGCAAAAATTAAGAAAATAAAAGAAATGTCAACAATCAGCTGACATGAGGGAGGGAGATACAACCGTCTCTCTCTCGCAAAAATATTAATGGCGGTCGGGAAATTATCTGTGGTTCAGAGCTAAGATAAAGAACATAGATTTCGTTTGGTCAATATCTTTATATTATATGTTTATAAATTTTTTTTTGTTAGTCAGAAATTTTGTTTTTAGGCTACGTGAGTAGGGTCGTAGGTTATACTAGTGTTATTAGGTGGGTTAGTTAACATGATTACATGTCAGATTAGTGTATTTATGTATGTTATCGCTTAGGAATTTTTTTATTCAAACGAAAATTTTTGTAACTGACAATGACGAGACGTAGGATATTGGAAAGGGAAATTTCTCATTTCAATGTCCCGAAAAAAAGGAAAACACTACCCAAAGACAAAACATGACAAAGAAAAGGGGAAAAAGACTGACGAAGAGAGGACAAAGTCGAAACAAGAAAAGAAGGGGAAAAGTAGGACAATGGGGAACAGATAACCCAGGTCAATGACAACGGGTTAGTGCATCGACCCCAAGAAAATCATTTTCTCAAGTCATTTTCTGGTCGCCACAGCTGAGAAAAGAATTTGTCGGTGTCGTTAAAATACAGTGAGGCGAAGACCCACTGTAGAAATTGATTTTTGTCGAATTTTCTTGTTAAAGGTGAGTCTGGCACAACCAATATAAGAAATAATCTTATAAGCAATTTAAAAAAATTTAAACAATAAAACCAAAGCAGAAGGTGTACAGAGGAAGTAGGGGGAGCATATAGTAAAGGAGGTAAACGCAGGAGATAGCAGACATAAAGGTATGTGGAATAAAATTAGGAGCGCTTGTGGGCAATTTATTAAAATAATTTAAAAACATTAGGCAGTGAGCGTAGCAGAGTGGCGTAGGCCCCAGAAATTCTGTCGCTTGCCGTATTCCTGCCAGGACCGGTTAAGAACCACACCGTGGTAACTGGACAAGGTCCGGTCCAGTCATAAGGAACGGCAGCAAGCGGTGCTCCCCCAACAAAAAAAAAAGTAAAGTCAACGCTTCCAAGAGGGTGCTCCGTGGGACACAGTGATAGTGGAAGTGAAAAATTTAAGATTTTAAATTTGAAAATTTATTTTTTTTTAAAGTGCTAGATACCACTCCTTCTGAGTTTGAGTCCATAGTGGACTCTTTGAGGATGCATAGCTTTTTTTCTTGTTTTGATTTTAAATTCCTTTGAATTTGTTTTTGAATTACATTTTTTTTGTTGATCTTAAATTTTGAAGACGAGTGAAATTAATAGTAAAGTTAAATTTAGAATTAGAATTAGTTTGGTGTGTGAATTCTGCTAAGAATAGTGGTTCGGTGTTTTTTTTTAACAGTCACGTATTTATTTATTTATTTATTTATTTATTTACCTACGACTTTAACAATCAACAGGTTCGGAAAATTCATAACAAATTCAGTAATTAATTTACATTCATGACTTAACTTAAGACTAACAATAGTGATGACTTAAATTGAGATCTGGTCAAGAAACATCTACGTTGGTATATACAAAGTTAAAGAGCTTACAACACTGGGAGATAGGTTCACGTAGACCATAAACGGTAGAATGTGATACTTCAAATAAAAATGGCCTCTGTCGAAGAGCTCTAGAAGGAGCATATAAATTTATACAATTAAGCAAATTTGAACTATCGACCGTTGCACATAACAAATCACGAATAAACATACAACTGAATGTTTTTCTTCTCGTTTGAAGAGATTGCATTCCCAATAAAAGGCATTTAGTTCGATAGGAGTGATGAACATTGGGAGCATTATCGCGAAAAAAGTGACGCAAAGCAAAACGTAAAAAATTCTTATGTACCCTTTCAATTCTATCAATATCGTTTTGGGCAATAGGATTCCAAACAACACAAGCATATTCCAAGATGGGACGAACAATACTACAAATATGTTATCTCCGAAATAGGAGAATATCATCCTTCTTCATGCTGCCGGCAGGACAACGGGGGACTGAAGTAAAAGAAGAAGAAACCGTGAGTACATTGATTTTTTTAATATTAATTTACAATTCTTAGCAGAAAGGTTAGGTGGTTAGCTTTAATAGTAGTTTTAAGTCAAAGATTATAATAAATTGAATAGGGCGATGAGCCAACCGAAGTTTATTTAGTGTATTCATACTCAGACATGAGTGAATAGGAATCTTATTATTTGGTGTGTGGATGGCCGGTCGGGCCGTCCTTCTGTAGATGAACGTGACAAGACAGGATGACTACGAACAATGACGACATAACGTGACGACTGACTAACCTCCACTACAATAGACTTAGGTCATGACTGGGGAGCGCGTTCAGGGGCTATCTCTCACAATCATTGGCCAGATAGATAGCAATCGGTTGTGTTACCAGACACAAAGGGTGGGCAGGCCAGCTTTTGCCACTTCCACCAGGCATACCTCGGGTACTTGGTGAACCCGTTTGGCGAGGAGAGAAAATGGAAAGGACAAATTGCGCGATGGGGAGTTGTTGTAGGTTAGTTTAAGATAGATAGGTGTAGATTAGGCTTTTGCTTAATACATTAGGTTAGTTTAAGTTTAGTTTAGGATAGGTAGGGTAAGCTTCGCGGAGTCTTCCCAATCTTTCTCCTGGCCAAGGGCACAAGTCCTAGAATTTTCCTTTGCTTTCTTTTCTATTTTTTTTTAGTCCGTCCGAAGTCTGAGTAGAGTAGCTTTCTTCTTTCTTTTGTTTTTTTGATCAGAATGGCACGAAATTTTGTATGCTGGGCAGGTGGTCTGAAGTAAGGTGAACAAGAACCACCCCGTCCGACGAGCTAAGCCGAGCAACTGCGAGCATGCCGCCGTCCTCCTTACTCGCACCGAAGACGCCTCCGTGGCCAACCCTAGCTCACAACAATGGCGCCCAACAGTATTTTTACCAACACCGGCTATTAGAGGCACGATTGTGACTCCAAGGGGACGATTTTTTTGTTTCGAAGGTCGTCGCCTTGGACTCATATCAATCAGTCCCATTCGCGATTAGTTTTTTTTAATTTTTAAATATTTTTTTACTTTCCTGTCTTCTACGTTCAAGGGCTGTAAATGCTCCTTACTTAGTCATAGACTGAAGACGGCTATCCAATCCTCAGGCTTTAAGCTAGTGGATCCTGTGAGGTAGTTGGAGGTCTGTGAATAAGCAAAGAGCGGGACAAAGTGGAAAGGCCGAATGCTAGCTGCTGTCCTGGAATGGTGACCTGTAGTCATATTCTTCGCGAGGCGCAAGCATAAGCTGCGAAGCTTTGTTCGTGTTGGAGTTGATCTGGGAAATCCTGGCCAGCCTTCTATTGGGTATTACCTGATAGCAAGTAGTGGTAAGGAAGAAAAATATCGACTTTAGCACCTCGTCAAGTATCCGAGGCACCAGTCGCTACCCGACGATACTGACATTACCCTAACGTGTACAGACTGACTCACATCTACAGAATGGTTGCTGGAAAACCTGACCAAAAATCCACACACCAAAGCATGAACATAATACACCACATTACACATACATTTACATTTGATGTTGGTAATTCTGCTGCCCCATTCTATTGCCCTAAATATTATTCTGATCAAGACATTTATAAGGCTCGCTGATCACGACGACGATGCTTCTAGCAGCTTTCTTACGTCTTCTGCGGGGAGGCTGATCGTTGCTGTTTGAGTTCTTTCGTACGCCTTTCGCAGGAATGAGATATCTGCCGGTAAAATTTCTAATCCAAATTGAACTTTGATTGCATCGATTATGTCATCTATTGCTGTGAACTCATCGATGTCCTTGACCTCGAGTATAGCACGGTGCGTGAGTGTCCTTACATTCACCTGCTCCGCTAAGGTTTCGTTGATGATGCCACTAAACTCAGTGGTTTTATTTCCTGTCTCCTCTACAGAGGTTGTCCAAAGTACAATGTCAAAATCGTACTCACCGAGATAGGTATTTATAACCGTTTGCTGGAAAGTTTTTACCACACAATATCAGAAAACACTTTTTGAGAAAGTGAATTCATCGTGCTTTCCAGCTCCGAAGGCTTTATGAGCAAGCCAAGCAACTAGCTATTGGCTTTAAGCCAAACGATAGGTTAGCTGCGAATAACCAATAAGCAGTCCCCGACCAAGAGCGGCAAAAATGGAGGGCGTGACGGAAGAACCACAAAAGCCCGACGAAATTTTTGTGACAGGGCGAGTAGATGCCGCCCTTTAAATAAGCATCCTTCCCATAAGGCAAGGTGTTATGCGACCCGTCCTGAGGCCTGAATGGTGCTGGGGAAGTAAAATCTATTCAGCATCGATAACGGAGCCCTCCAGATACCTGGCGACCTCTGGTTGTAATGAAGCCTTACTACATTAGCGGGGCTATGATGTAGTTGACCTACTTTCCCCTATACTCGTGGGATCCAAAATGAATACAAAGCCAAATAATAATAAAAATTAAAATATAAACCAAAAAATCAAAATGAAAAGGAGAAGCAGGAACACTTAATAGAGTTCAACGAATTGATGAACCTTTTAGGAGAAGTTCTATATTGATGCGATCACCGCCGAAAAGTACTTCAAAAGAGGTGGTTAGCACACCAGTCAGTGCGGAACTGGTTATAAAAGAAGTAAATATCCGTCACGTCATTGAGATGGAGAACCTGTTCGCAGCAGTCGCGAGGAATTGTCCAACCACAAAAGAAAAAAATTGTGATGCTCTTACAGTCGTGGGAGAAAAAACTGATAAGCTAATGAACTTTATTAAGGGTAAAAGCAATGTCCACACCGAAATTCGAAGGCTCACCAGCTCCATTCGTCTAGCCTACTGTACAGTGGTGGACAGCGTGAACAGTAATAGGAAAGACAAAGTTGAAAAGGCAACACAGACGCAGCAGTTAAATCACCTAAAATCATGTGCCGAAAAAATAGAAGCAGTAAAAACATTGGCCAAGGAAGAAGAATAAGATCTACGAGCCAACGTTCTTCCGGTTCCTAAAAGAAAAAAAGAAAAGTCGCAGGAACCAAAGCGTAAAGAGGCAAATAAGGTGGATCCACCAATGGAGTACATCACAGCAGCTGCAGTAACACATGGCCCAGCTAAAAACAACAGTGAAACCAATTGGAGCAAAGTGAGCACGAAAAAGCGAAGGAAACCAACACGACCAGACGCAATCGTTATAAAGACGACAGGTGTATTCTCGTACGCGGATATGCTTAGGAAAGTTAAGAATGACCCTGATCTTAAGGGGATTGGACAAAATGTTAACCACATAAGGAAGACAGCGTAGGCGCACTTGCTTATAGAACTTAAGAGATCTGCGGACTCGCAAACCTCACAGTTTCAAAACAAAATAGAAAAGTCGCAAGTGGAACACGCAAAGGTTAGGAGGCTAAGACATGAAGTACCCGTTGAAATCAAAGATCTCGATGAAGTTACTACTGAGGAGGAAATCTACGAAGCTATCACGGAGCGGCTAGAAAGTGCTTTTAAGATCCAAACGACAGCGATCAAGTCGATTCGAAAGGCATATGGTGGAACCCAGACGGCAACAGTAAGTCCCCCAGCAGAAGCTGCCAACACGCTTATCTCTATGGGTAAAATTCGAGTAGGATGGGTGGTCTGCCACATTCGCGAAACAATATTCCAAAATGCTATAAGTGCCTGGATTTTGGACATAAAGCAAGGCAATGCAAGTCCACCAGAGATTTCTCAAGCTGTTGCCTAAGATGCGGAGAAGGCGGGCATATAGCGAAAACCTGCGCGAGTGAACCTAAATGTCTCCTCTGCCATGACAACGAAGGACTTCCAAGCAATCACATTACAGGAAGTAGAAGATGTCCGTCTTATCAAAACGCGATGAAGGAACTGCACCACTCATGAAAATACTGCAGCTAAATCTAAACCACTGCGAGGCTGCTCAAAATCTAATGTTGCAATCAGCACGGGAATTGAATATTGATGTGGCTATTTTAAGTGAACCATACAGGCAGCACGATAAAAATAGATGGGTGACTGACAATACAGGCAAAACTGCGATTTGGACCTGCAGCAATAAGTCGTTCCAGGAAACAGTGGCGGTACCCAACACTGGCTTCGTACGAACCAAAATCAATGGCATACACATATACAGCTGCTACGCTCCACCGAGTCTCACAATAGAGGGCTGCAGAGTGGGGCAGTTCCAGAACAAATAGAAGAGGAATTTGCTTGTTAGAGGCTTTCGCCGCACCTGATATAACTCTTGCTAACAATGGCCAAGAAAAAATATTTAATGGAAATAGATCTCACATTTGTTAGCTGTTCCTTAGCCCAAAACACGTCGCGGAAAGTAAGCACCCACTACACCCACAGTGACCATCAGGCAATACTGTTTGAGATCAAAATTAACAGAAATACTACAGTTCCAGAACATAGGATGGAAGGACAACACCCTCGATAAAGATGGGTTTTTGATTATGCTTGAGGACACAACACTGACAGGCTTAGCGATAGACAAGGCGAAACAAATAATGAGACAACTTACAGATGCTTGCGATGTCTCTATGGTGCGAAAGAGGGGAAAAGGTAAATATACTTCAGTCCACTGGTGGAATGAGAATATAGCGCAACTACGCTCTGAATGCCACCGCATGAGAAGGCTGTAACAACGGTCTAGAGGAAGAGACACGTTCGAAGAATTGCAAAATCGATATAGAAGAGCGCGCAAGGAATTAAAACAAGCCATCCAAAATAGCAAACGTAGATCCTTCTTGGAATTATGTGATGAAGCGGACCAAAACCCATGGGGGAGGGCGTACTTAGTAGTTTTGAAAAACTTAAAATATTTCAGCAACCGCCACCAATATGCCCAAATCTGCTTCTCGAGATAGTTAATGGACTCTGCCCAAGCAAACGGGAAATGCAATTAAGTAACGAACAGCTAGCACCAAACCAGCTGATACCTATTGTAACAGGAGAAGAACTAATTACTATCTGCAGCAGATTTGGAGATAGAAAAGCACATGGCCCAGATGCTGTACCCAATATAGCACTGAAGACTGCAATTAGAGCCAGATCGGAATTGTTTCTGGAACTATACAATTCATGCTATCGAGAAGGAGTGTTTCCGAGTCAATGGAAAGTGCAAAAATTGGTCCTCCTACCTAAAGGAAACAAATCACCGGGAGATCCATCATCTTATCGACCACTTTGTATGCTGGATACAGCTGGAAAAGTACTGGAACGGATTATTGGTACCAGGCTAGAAGCAGCCAATGTGGTAGTTGACACTGCACATAAAGTCATAGAGGGCCGAAGATGGAACGGAGGCTCAAAAAAGTACTGCTTCGTCATAACATTAGACATCAAAAATGCGTTCAATTAAGCAAACTGGGAACATATTTTGGCTGCTCTAAGGTACAAGAGAGTTCCACAATATTTAATAAATATAATAATGGATTATTTTAGGCAGCGGATCCTATTGTATAATACAGATAAAGGTATTAAGAAATACATAGTCATGGGTGGGGTGCCATAGGGCTTGGTTTTAGGGCCGCTATTGTGGAATATTATGTATGATGACATTCTTCGATTATTAATACCAGAAGAAGCAAAAATCGTAGGATTCGTCGTAGTGGCCAAATTTTTGAAGGAAATTACATAAATCAGCAACGACACTATTAGGATAGTCCAAAAATGGCTTACTTCAGTAGGCCTAAAGCTTGCAGAAAATAAAAAAGAAGCGGTGCTGATCAGTAGCAGGAACAAATTCGAAACAATTACCATCACTGTAGGTGGACACGAGATTAAATCGAAACCAGCAATCAAGTATTTGGGTGTGGTGGTCGATACTAAGCTTACATTTAAACAACATCTGGAACATGTAAGTGAGAAAGCCTCACGAGTAAGTAAGACACTCATGCGGATAATGCCAAACATAGGAGGACCAAGGTATAGCCGAAGAAGACTGTATGCGAGTGTAATCAAGTCAGTAAGAAGAAAATCGAAACAACGTACAGATTATATGCCTTGAGGGTATGTAGTGCATATTGCACAACATCTAGCGACACGGCATGTGTCATTGCAGAAATGGTTCCCATTGACCTGTTATCAGATGAACTGCAGAGGATATATGAAAAGAAAGACAACACGGATGACGAAAATGGCGAAACGAACACCACTGAGGGAACAAATGACCTAAGAGAAGCTGAACGAACGGCCAGTCTACGAAAATGGCAGCAGCTCTGGAATGCATCAAATAAAGGTCAATGGATGTAGCGACTTATCCCGAAAACCAAAGACTGGATAGAGCGTAAACACGGAAAGCTAAATTTCCACATGACCCAAATGCTAAGTGGGCATGGATGCTTTCGTGCCTACTTACATAAGTTTAAACTCGACGACACACCCAACTGTCCGTACTTCGAGGAAAGACAAGAACACGTTGAGTATGTGTATTTTCAATGCCCATGATTCGAGCTTCAGAGAGAAATCCTACAAAGGGGACTGAAAGAAATACCAAACCCTGAAGACATAATAGGGCACATGCTACAGTCGCAAGCAAAATGGAATGCAGTAGACACCTTCACAAATACATCTCGAATGAACTTAGATGACTGGTGCGGGAAAGAAGGAGAGATGGAGAAAGGAGAGGGATAGTCCAAGAGACTGGCCACGTAGACATATGAAGAAAGCAAGAATTGCTAAATCCTACCTAGAGGTAGTACCGCAGGGTACAAGAGGAAGGTGGTTTTAGTCAGTAGAAATCTGGCATACTGACCAACCGAGTATTTCGTCAGTATCTTTAGAAAAAACTCCACAAATGACACTTCAGTCGAAATTCGACGAAGATAAACCCCAACAAGCCGCTCCTGTTACAGCTTGGCAAAACACCTGGAAGGCTGCAGAGCCTCAGGAGGAGACTCTTCATGGCTCGTGAGACCGTTTATTATTATAAGCAATTATTTAAAATAAAATGAAAGTATTGGCGTATTTGTGCAAGTTCCTGGTTCATTATAAACAAATTTAAAAAGACAAACTAGAATGAAAGTTAAAAGTAGTGAATCGCGAATATTTCCGTAAATATTAAGAGTTTTACCACAGGTTTTAGGTACACTAATGTAAAGCCCGTTTAATTCTTCAGAAAAACAAATTGTTATAAATTTTCTTCGTAGCGTTGACAGCAAACTGAGAACTTAAAGCTGGCTGAAATTGTATACGACACACATATTAGAATTGCACAATTATTTAATTAATACCAATTGTTTATCATCTACTATCCATTTATTGATTTTTATCTTGTTTTTGCAGTGAAATAAATAGTATAAGTGAATGAAATTACTGGGGTACTCGTTTTTTATTCTCACTAATATGTACACGTAAAAATGTAATTTTATTATTTGTCACCCAAAATTGCATCCAAACGTGTATACATATAATACTTATGTATTTAATTTTCATAAGTCACACGAGTTATGAATGCACATAATGAGGTGACTCGAATTGCAGATAAACCCATTTGCAAAATTCAGCAACTCTCCGTCGGTACATTCGTGTTTCAGCGAATTCCGTTTGAGTAGCTTGAGTTGCAATGGGGTATTTGTAAGTTGTGTGGGAAAACACTGAAACGGGAGCTATGACCAAGTGGTGCATGAGATATTTTTAAATAAAATTAAAAGATGAATTGTTGTGCGGTCGTCAAAGAATAAAGTTGTGGGAAACAGAAAGTTGTTGTTTAATTTAAATAAAATAAAAAATAAAGTTGTTGCAAACAGAAAGTTGTTGTTTGGTTTAAATGAAATAAATATTAAGAAATTCGACTTTCTAACTCACGCGAGAGCTCAAATTTTGCACACATTTAATAAGTGGTGAACTGAAAGAATGTATATTTTAGGGGGGCCTTCGGAAGCATTATGCAGTCCAATGTTTGTTGGGCAAATAAATTTAAAAAATTTAGAAAATTGCGGTATTTTTGAAACTTTGCGCCCACATTTTACTCACACTCCATTCAATTTTGGCATTTTTTGGCGGATACATACCTATGTGCATATCAGGATAATACCAGAGCGAACAGAAATAGGACATGCATATATCATAGCACTATTCACGATATTCAGAATTTATAGCATCTAAGGAGACTCAGCTGAAAATGTATAATTTTGACCATAACTTGGAATGGGATGAAAAGGGGGGTCTCAAATAATTTCTTTTTCTTGAACCCAAGGAATCATTTTCTGGCAAAATTACGTCGGAATCTGCTTCGTTAATCTCTTTCCTTTCAGAAAGAAATGACTCTTAACTCCTTTACTCGTTATTACAGGTAAAATTATTCTATAGAGCTTTTATAGCGAAGAGCAAAAACTATTCATAAATTTCTCAGATAACGGATTTTAGAAAAAAGCAGAATACATATATTGTTCTTTGCTTTGAAAGCTTATTAATAGTTCTCAAATTCAGTAAGATTACCATTTTTAAATTAAAATATCATTTCGAAATGACCAACAGAAATATCATACCATAAATGGTTCTACAGTTACACTGTAATATAATAGCACTTCCAAATTTTAATTTTTACCTCATACAACAATTAAAGAGTACATATATATGTTTATATATCATTAGTCTGTGCAAGTAGCACTGTTGAATGGCATACGATATGCTTCATTTGTTTAGCATCTGGACTGAACTTATTGTGGAAACCCGCCATTTTCCTATCATCAAAATTTCTTCCTTAGCTCTCGACCAAACTGTATGAAACAAGCAGACAGGTAAAAATGAAACAAAATATCGAGAAGGTTACACAAAAACAATGACAATACATTGAGTACCACAACAAAAAAAGGAAACTATTTAAGATCTACAATTCAGGAGATGTAATTTTCCTTAAGCACAACAAGAGAAAAGAAATTAACTTTTCGATACCGAGAAGAAGTAGTCAAGGAAAATAAAAACTCAGTAACAATAGGAGAGTCAGGAAAAATCGCACACGAAGCCACATTTGATTTCAACCTTTTATTTTCATTTCTGACTTGAATTATATGTCGTAAAACGAGAACTCCAAATTTTAGATATCTCGAATTCACAACTTGTTTCACTGCACACCGAAAAATACAAAACGGGAACTTAAAATTCATCCTCAAAATTCACCTTGACCGGTACGAACAATTCCTGATCGACATTGCTTGAACTGAATTCAGCGAAAAACGGTCCTCTATTTCCTTATATATGAATAACAACAAATACATAACCTAATCCATTACCTTAAACCACAAAACGTAAAAATATTGATGGCAATTCGGACCACGATGGTTTTATGACAATAAAACGAAAAATGTACAACTTACTTGTTAACTCTAATGATCGAAATTTTTTATTTTTTTAATTTCAGAATATTAACTTACAAAACTAGGAATTATTAGTTCACTCACTTTATCGAAAGAAGAAATAGCTTAGCCATTAACATATTACGTAAAGAAAATATTGCTTTCCCAGTAATGGAGAATCTCTAAATTATTATAAAATAATAACTAATTCAATTTTAATCTTTTACATTGTCAATATTACTATAACTGTTTTTTTTATTTATGCAAAAATGTTACTTAAACCTGTCAAAAGAAGAGGAGTAGCAATACAAATTGAATGAAAGTAACATAAGTTTGTAGTAAATCTTATAAACTCCATATGCATTCCCAATTTGTTAAAAATTTAAATGTCCACATGCAATATAATGAATAGTCAGCATATTTCCACAACCGAGGAAATATCACCTGGAATAATATTACTGAATGACGTCAATGGGACTCTCGAGGCTGAAGCCACACCGGAACCTTACTGGTACTTTCCTTTTCAAATATGAAAAAAACCAACATAACCATCAACAACAACCTCCTTGTAATCCCAGCTGCTGATAAAATTTTAACCAGATGGAAAAACACAACAGTAGCTATTCAGCAACCTGAGATGGGACACATTGAAATCCCTCCGCACATGAAAAACACACCAAAAACAGACGATCCACAGGGTGGACGTGGTGTAGTAGTAACATCATCGCTGGTAACGCTGTCGATTTACGGTTCAAATACTGATGTCAACAATCATCTATTGATTTCGCAGGGAATAAATAAAAAAAAGACGATCAATTGAGAAAGCTAAGTCAACTCTACTGCGAAGGCATAACACTGGCAGTAGGGTGGTAGAAAATGCAACTTGATCATGATGATGATACCAGGAGGTCGGAAAAAAATACTATGAATCATAAGCAACGACAATAAAAGCAAAACAAAAATTCCCCAGTTATCCGGACGCTACCCTTTGAGTTTAGAGAAACTTAATACCACCTGAGTTTCAAACCATTATACCAAATTTGTCTTTCTCTCTCTCTCTCTCTTCTTCACAACGCCCGTGCCCTATAATAGTATAAGGGTATTTATATCCCCTTTGGAGAGCGCAAATTATAAAAAAAAAATTCCCGAACAAAGTTCTATGATCTTCCATACTTTTAAGGGATTGAGGACTGTCACATTTAATGGGGGACGAGTTAGCATGAAATACTCGTAGATCAATTTTCCGAATTGCACCAGTTCACACAATCCAATCTCTATCCAGACAAAATTCTTGGAAGCAATTTCAACAGAACACCCAAACATTTGCATTCAAGCTCTGATGACATAAACAAAATTAATCAATAAATACATGTGAAGTAATGTAGGTCTTAAATTTGAGTTAAATAAAGAACTGGCGATCTTCTTGATAAAATATTTTTTTTAAACAGCGTAGCATATTTCTTTAACTTAGATACTTCTTCCTTTTAGACAAATTCCGGTACGAAACAGTCACATATTGAGTGCTTTTATACTGTTTTAAATAAGAACATTTTCATTGAACAAAGTAATCAGTCAGCAGAAAACTAAATCGAACAATGAACCTCCCGCTCAGTGATCTTAAACTAAATCACTGAGCCACGGAAGCCAACCTTTCAACTTTTTCTGAGAATACAATATTTTTGAGCGTTCAAATAAATTTAAAATTGCTAATCAAATAATTTAATTTAGCTGGTCAAATTTATATATGTATATATTTATTTTTTGGAATGCGTGCCATAGTTACACTTTCACAACAAAGAACAACGGGCATTTATGGTTGTTGAAATTTGGTTTTCGTGCATATAAGTAAAATTTACACCGACGTTTAGGTGATGGCTTACGGAACAAAGTTGCTATGAACGCATCACAGTTCAAGCACAGATAAACTACCCAGATGTCGCACGCCCATATTAAAAAAAATGAAGCATATTTTTGTCGTGGCAAGCAAAGAGCTTTGAGAATAAGTACAACAAATAAAGCCTTTTCTTTTTCCTCACGCCGTTCTCTCGTGTGGGAAAAGTTCTTTTTCTCATCGTGTGTTGTGACATGCAAACGATCGAGGTGAGGAAGTGTAAAGGGGTATGCGTTGTATATGAAAAGGTGTAACTGAAGGGCGGGAAAAGTCAATCATTTCATTGCACTTTGTGATGAAAAGTAGACGAAAGTTATAAAATATAAAACTGCGTGATTTGTGCATCCAGATTTTCAACTTGATCTTCTGCAATAAAACAAGTGTCCAGGTGTTGGCTCTTTAGAGACATTTCATACATATATATATTATATTCATATATTAATTAATACAAATATTAAATTTTATCGATTTATGTACATACATATGTATGCATAAATATTTTAGGTTATCTTATATAAAGTTACTTTAATATTTCAGTAACGGTTTGAGAGATTTTGCTCGAATATCAATCATTTAGATTTTCATGTTAATTACTAACATTCATATATATTACATACATATTATACTAAATAATTAAAAGGCATAAGAAAATTGTCTCCAAGGAAAGAATGTCCTGGAAAAGAACGAAGTGCGCAATTGCACACTGTTCTATAACCAAAAATTAATTACCTGATGGAAAATTATTTAAATTTCCTAAAAAAGGAACAGTTAAATACGATGAATGACTAGCTTTAGCAGAGGAGTCTCGGAAACACATAAAAAGCCTTAAAACGCCCTATATATGCAGCAAACATTTTAAGAATGCCTTTATTAGAAAGAAATATTAAAAAAAAAAATGCTTACCCTTCTCTCTTGTTAAAACAAAAGTGTTACTATAACTGATGACGAGTTCATTTGTTTTGATCCAACGAGAGCTAAGGTTACATATGAAAACTGCAATAAATTAGTACTGGATTCGAATTATGTTACAATAGAAGAACTACTCGCAAACTTGTCTTCAAAAAGGTTATCAAGAAAAAGAATCAATGATAACCTTGAATTTACTTGCGCCAAATGTGAGACTCATATAAAAAGGCAATCTATTTATATTGAAAGAATTGAGAGGCTTAAGAAATTGAATAAAAGCTTAAGGATAACATTAAAAGGAAATCGCAAACCAAAAATAAATTTTCTGCAGAGAATCCATCGTTTAAAAGAGGACAAAAAAAGAGTGCAAGTGCGTGCAAAGCATCAAAATATGCATTTTATATAAGAAATGAAGGATTATATATTAAACATCGAACCCACAAACGCAAGAAATAGATCGTTTTGTTTCAAAGACTTGGGCTTAAAAGCGTTTTAAGAGACACATTATTCATGGATCATAATGATTTATATTACATTTATGTAAATAAATTTAATCAAGATCCGTTAGAGACCTTATTTGGTAAAATAAGAGCGCGGAATATTAATAAAAGTAATCCAAATGTTTCCGAATTTAACTCCCTGCTAGCCAAAGTTATATCGATAAATTTGTTATTCAAATCGAAATGTTCCAACTGCGAAAAAGACGATTCGGAATATCCACATGGGGATTGGAATGCTTTTTTGCAGAGTGATATAGAAAAACAAATAATATTTACCCAAGAGCTATCACAAAATCACGACATTCTTAAGAATGAGGAATGTTTTGAAAATAACATAAATACGAACAATATAGTTAATCCACCAGATGAAGACGCAATATCAGTCAAGGTACCGCATTTCAACGACCTTGCTACAAGATACTTTGCCGGATACTGCATCTTTAAAACAATAAAAAAAAATTAACAAAATCTGTGAAAATTGTGCTGAAAAAATGACAAAGGACAAACAGAATTTAGATCTAAAGGAAGTACTGATAAAATTAAAAGAAAGATTTTCAAGTATGCCGTCTTCATGTACAAATATTTTCCGAATATTTTCGAAAACTACCTTTTGCATCTAACTTAAAAGAAAATATAATCAAAGAATGTATACTCGTAAAGGCAACAAATACTCATTTTCCGAATTGATTCAATGTATGTTATGACCACAAAATTAATTTAATAAATTTGAAGTCCTTGATAAGAATTTAAATAAAAGTAGAATTTTCAGAAATAAAATAAAAAATTTGCAAAATGTAATGAGCGCTTAAAAAGTAAACTCGACAGATAAATTGATAGTGATTATTGGAAGGTTGGGAGGGTGGGGGTCGATATCCTGCCACGTCCTCGTTTATGTCCCCTGGAAACTACTTCAGTTAAGGTGATTTAACTGTAATTTAATACTAACCTAATTGATTGATGATTATTTTGTTAAGTTAGTTAGTTTTTTTATAATAATTTCGAAGATTAGTCATCTTCACTTAAGTAGGCCAAGAGCAGTGATCATTTATTATAAGGGCATAAATATAAAATGCAGTATGGAAAACTCATATTCATACATTTCAGAGCAAATTTGTGTCCACTAAGTTTCCAGAGTTTTTATTTATTTAATCGAGTGCTGAAAATAAGGTACATACATACAGAGAAAATAACAAACACACAACATAAGCCCAACCATGTGCACATATACTTATATATACGATCTATACTCCATCCTACCAACGTGTCGGCATCAGAACTCCGTGACCGCAGTCGCACAAAATAATTTGTTTGTTTCTTTTTTGCAGTGAAGGTAAACAAGGGTATATGTGAGTGACACGATGGACTAAAAAGTGAGCAGAAAAAACATAGTTCTGTGTTCTGATTTTTTCCCCTTTTGTAAGAAGTTTAAGCTTTTTAAAGAGCTTTTTTTTTAGTGAATTTCGTTTTCATATATCACTTCTTCCCATATGAATGAGACATCTGGGTATATTTATTATCTCTGGTTCAAGTTAAGAGAAGAACGATAATTTGTTTAATGATTTGAGTATACTTGAATGTCTTATAGACCAAAAATTAACTTTTTTCTACTTCCTTTAAATATCTGATAAACGGCGAGTTTTCGAAAAATTACATACATATAACTGTTATTTTCGCTAGTTCCATGCAGTCTCTGTCTCAAAACTACTCATTCCTATATCAAAAAGAAATAGTTTGGTCAATACCCCTACAATTAAGGTCATTAAATTGTAATCACGACTGTGATGGAAACAACGAAATACAGGAAACAATGCTACAGGTTAGTAAAATGCAAGAAGTAGTAAAAGAATTTGAAAAATACAAGCCAAAACTTATAGCACTGCAAAAGATCAAATGGAAGAGTAAAGGAGAGATAAACAAACCAGAATTTTCGCTTTTCTACAGCGGAAAAGAACAAGAACTGGTATTTATGAAACTGGTTTCATCAAAAGTAAGCGAATGAAAATAGTTGCTCTCAGATTCGAACCAATTATTTTTTTTTTTTTTTTCGAACCAATAAATAACAAGATATATACACGCAGACTAAGAGGACAATTTTCGAATATATCTGTATTATTAGCATATGCCCCCACAGAGGACAGCAGTGAAGATGATAAAGATATCTTTTATGAACAACTATATGAAGCATGTGACCAAATAAAACGCTATGACACTCTTATTCTGCTAGGAGACTTTAACGCAAAAATTGGAAGAGAACAACATACACAGAATGAAATGAGTGGAAATGGGCTGCGATTATACTAATTTGCAATAATTCGATGAAAATAAGGCGCAACTTTTTAGACAGAGCAAATATGCACAAAGGAATACGGAAGGTTAATCAAATATATCATGCTCATACATTCATCAGCCAGAAAAGCGTTGTACGGCAGCGAGAACTACTTGGTGGAAATAAAGATACGACAAATAATATCCAACCTTGCAAAAGGAAGAGAAAGAAAGAAAACAAAGTGGGATACACCCAGTTGTAGTACTAACATGCACTCTCAAAAAATACTAGAAGAAATAAATATTCAAAACGGGAACTTAGGCTTAGATGAAAAATGGAGCATGATTGAGACTGCAATCACACAATCAGCAAGTACGATACAATTGAAGCAGCAACTGAAAAGCTGCAACATGCTATTAATAAAGTCCACGCTTGAACGAATTCTTGGCATATTGAGCTGAATGAAAGCAAATCTACCCACGTCAACTATACCTACAAAAAAGTGGATAGATTACCCGTATATTTAAACTTGGCTCAAATACCGTACGCGAACGGAGCAAAATATCTAGGAACGACTCTAGATGTCAAGCTTAAATGGAAATCGCACGCAAAAAAGAAACGCGATGAACTCGAAAACAAATACCGACAAATGTACTGGCTACTCGGAAAACATTCGTAGTTGAGCCTACATAACAAACTGCTTATCTATAAGCAAGTGCTGGGCCTTATGGTGTCTTTAGAAGATTTTCACCCTCTCGGCAAAAAAAAAAAAAAAAAATCAGCAAGTGAGAGAATTAGCACAGACAATTTTCGAAAAAAACGTAGACTGGTTTGACGCAGAATGTCACAACGCAATAAAAGGAAAGAAAGAAGCTATTGCAAGTAAACACAGGAGCATATAGAGAATCATATACAAATAAAAGGAAATTAGCTAGAAAAATCCAGAAAAAGAAAAAAAGCTGTAAAGGAAATCTTAAAATTACAAGAAGAGTGTAGAAAAAACAATATTAAAGAAGTATACAAACAAATCAGAAGAGAACATAGCGAATACCAACCAAGACTAAACGTATGTAAAAATAAAAACGGTTTATTCCTATCAGAAGAAGGAGAAGTGCTCAAAAGATGGGCTCATAACTCTGAAGAATTGTTAAATACACAAGACAATGAGCAAGGGGAAAGTGAACAGGAACAAGATTTCATAACAGTATAAATTTTATTAGAAGCTCCATCAACTGATGAAATTAAAATTGTAATAAAGAGAATGAAAAATGGAAAAACACATGGCAACCACACAATTACTGCGGAACTTATTAAAAATGGAGACGAAATCTTAATCCAAAAGATACACAATATAATGAGTAAGATATGGAAAGAGGAGAGAATGCCGAGTGCATGGAGTCTAGGGCTCATTTGTCCCAAACACAAAAAAGCAGATAAAACATTCTGTAGCAACTATAGAGGAATAACACTTCTAAATATAGTATACAAAGTACTATCCAATATTATACATGACAGGATAACACCAATCGCTGAAAAAAAAAAAAAAAATTGTAAAATACCAGTGTGGCTTTAGGAGCGGAAGGTACATGTTTATCAGATTTTTATATTAAAACAAAGCATGGAGAAAAGCTACAAGTACAACAAAGATCTTCGTTTGTTATTCATTGACTGCAAGCAAGTATTTGATAGCATTAAACGCTCAAAACTAAAAGGAGCATCGACAACACAAGGTATTCTCCGAAAACTAGTAGAATTAGCGATGATGTCGAAGAAAGAATCAAAAGCAAACATTTTTAATTCAAGGCAAGGAGTTAGGTGAATTCGACATCAACAACTGGGTTAGACAGGGCCACGCGCTAGTTACGTATAATTCAGCAACCCAAATAACGAATGGAAAATTTGACCTCTTTTTGAAAGACATTCAAAAAGAGCTGATCAAGTAGAACATTTTCCAGGAACTTTCTTAGAATTCGAATTATTGCTGACATAATGTCTGCACCGAAAATTGCATTCGAATTCGATGAATACACATATTCACCTTGAATTCGAATGCAATAAATAGAAGTATCAATTGCTGGATTGGGCGTAGTCTTCTCCCGCGATTTAATGTAAACGTCTGAGATTCGTAAATAAAAATAATTTGTTAAAAAATAACTTGTGTGTGTGTTTTTTTTATTACATGTGTTTCGTGAGGAAATAAAATTGGCGCAGTCGGTAGGATCTTTGTAAAATCGAAGATCCAGTGAAACGAACGCACTTCCGTCGCGTGGAATTGATTGAATATAATATTGTACTATGCTGGCTACGGCTCGAGTAGATAAAACGATATTCTGTGAAATTTATTTCTTTATTTTCTAGTCTATAGAACAATTCAAGTTCACACTGTACTATTCTTCGCAAGTTCTTTTCTTACAAGGTCTCTTTCCTCTCAAATCACTTTATCTCCTTTCAATTACTTAATTCACAAATCCAAACTAATTACTTTTTCTTGTTCACTCTCAACTTTCAATTTATCACCAAATTACAACTTCGCCCATTATCACTTTTCCAATCTCTTCGCCACGGTTCTAAACCAACTGTGTCTTTTTTGATCGCCATCTGTCCTTATATAGCAGAAGTTTCTGATAGCCAGAAACTTCTAGCAAATTCTTCGACCACTGGAACAAGAGAAATAATTCTTGCAGTTATAATTCCCTTTTATCCCTGATATTATTCGTCTCTTTCGTTGACATGAGCTGTGGAGACTTCGTCCCAGACACGAACCTCGAATGAAAGGACAGTTCGAACCAAAATTCTGCCAGAATGGAAAGTCACTTCGGAATTTGCTGCATAGACATAGGAGCGTAGTTATTATTATGCTACACTGCCCCACCTCTTAGACGTGTTCGTCCCGAACAAGTGCATCCTCATTTCGGCCATTGTATCGACTCAGTCGGTCCACATGAACCACTTTCATTTTGGCCCTCGGTCCTCGCTGGATGCGGTAGACAACATCGTTGATGCGGGTTACTATTCTGGAGGGACCTTCCCAGTTCCGCTGTAATTTAGGTGATTTCCCCTTTTGGCGATGGGGATTATACAGCCACACCAGATCTCCCTCCTGGAATCCTGACGTTGTTGCCTTGGCATCATACCTGGTCTTCATGCGGTCGCTCGTCATCTTAATCTGGCTTCTGGTCCTTTGGTGTATGTCCCTAAGCATTTCCCTAAGGTCCGCCACGTACTCTTCTTCATTTCTGGGCTCATTGGTAGGAGATCCAAATTTCACCTCACTGGGTAAACGAGCTATTCCACCAAATAAGATTTCGAACGGCGTATGTCGAGTAGTGCTATGCACGGCACTTCTATAGGCCATCAAAAACAAGGGAATCTGCCGGTCCCAATCCCGTTGGTAGTCACCTACGACCTTCGAGAGATGTTCGTCCAAAGTCCTATTGAAACGCTCCACCATACCGTCCGACTGTGGATGAAGCGGGGTTGTCCTCGTCTTTTTGATTCCGAGTAGTTGACACATCTCTTGGAAGATTCTTGACTCGAAGTTCCGCCCTTGGTCAGAATGCAATTCCAAGGGCACACCGAATCTGCTAACCCAATTGTAGACGATCTGCTCCGCCACTGTTCTGGCTTCCTGGTTAGGGATCGGAAACGCTTCCGGCCACTTACTGAAGTAGTCCATCACTACGAGTATATACCGATTACCATTGTCAGTTTCCGGAAAGGGCCCTGCGATGTCAATGGCGATTCGTTCGAAAGGTGCTCCCACGTTGTATTGGTGCATCTTACCTCGAGTTTTAATTCTCGGACCCTTGCTAGCTGCACACACGTCGCATTTTCTGCACCAGTCTTCGATATCTTCCTTCGCTTTTAACCAATAAAAACGTTCTCGTACCTTTTCTAGCGTCTTATTCACTCCCAAGTGGCCTCCGGTCGCCCCGCCATGCATTTCCTGTAACACCTCCTTAACCCTCGTCCGCGGTACGACAAGCTGCATTACAAACGACTTTCCGTCGGAGGATTCCCATTTTCTTCTCAGAACACCTTCTTGGACATGGAGGGAGTCCCACTGCGCAAAATATGCCTTTAAGGTCGGGCTTCTGTGAGAGATGTCCTGATGATCCGGTTTCTCCATGTTCTCCTTCCAGGCCAGAATCGGCTCGATATCCGGGTCTTCCTTCTGAGCGTTCCGGATCTCATCTACGCTCCAGCCGGCGATAGGTTCGGCTCTCATTCTTTGGATGGAAACCAGCTCCCGTTCTTCCTGACGCGCACAATGTTTACAATCCGTTCTGCATGGTCTCCGGGACAGTGCATCCGCATTAGAGTGGAGTTTTCCTTTACGATGCTGTATTTCGTAGTCGTAGATTTGCAGCCTTTCGATCCATCTTGCGACCTGACCCTCAGGACTCTTGAACTGTAATAGCCATTTTAAGGCTGCATGGTCTGTGCGAAGAACGAACTTCCTCCCGTAGAGGTATTTGTGAAAATGCTTCGTAGCCAAGATCAAAGCTAGAAGTTCCCGCCTTGTCACGCAGTAGTTCCTTTCTGGCTTAGAGAGCACCTTGCTGAAGTACGCAACCACCTTCTCTTGGCCGTCATGCACCTGGGAGAGTACGGCTCCTACCCCGACATTACTAGCATCTGCATCCACAACGTACGTTTCCCCGGGAGTGGGGTAAGCCAGTATCGGGGCATCGCATAGCCGTTGTTTAAGTGCCTTGAAGCTCTTCTCGCACTCAATTGACCATTTGAATTGTTTTCCCTTTTCCGTCAACTGGTGCAGGTTCTTTGCGATCCCGGCAAAATCCTTCACGAACCGTCTGTAGTAGGTGGCTAGGCCCAGGAAGCTCCTTAGTTGGTGTTTGTTTTGGGGACTGGCCAGTTTTTCACCGCTTCGACTTTCTCCGGATCGGTTCTCACTCCTTTCGCTGAAATTATGTGTCCCAGGTACTTGACTTCCGCTCTAAACAGGGCGCACTTCTTGGGGTTGAGCTTCAGGTGGGCACTTCGAAGCCTTTGAAACACATCCCTTAGATTGTCTCGGTGTTGCGCAAACGTTTTTCCTACAACGATGACATCATCCAAGTATACCAAACAGGTTTTCCATGTTAACCCTTGCAGGACACATTCCATCAATCGCTCGAAAGTCGCCGGAGCATTGCACAGCCCGAATGGCATTACTGTGAATTGCCATAGCCCATTTCCTGCGGTGAAGGCGGTTTTCTCCCGGTCTTCTGGATGGATCTGTACCTGCCAGTAGCCACTCTTCAAGTCGAGAGTGAAAAACCATCGGGCTCCTGATAGTGTGTCTAGCGTGACGTCAATCCGTGGCAGAGGGTAGCTGTCTTTCTTGGTGACGTAATTGAGCTGCCGATAGTCCACGCAGAACCGCGTGCTGCCATCATTCTTCTTAACCAGTACAACCGGTGATGCCCACGGACTTTTGGAACTTTCAATCAGACCTTCTTTCTCCATTGCCGACACCATCTCTGCAACTTCTGTCTGCTTTGCTAATGGAAGGCGCCTAGCAGGCTGACGAATTGGTCTGGTATCACCAGTGTCTATTCGATGTTGTACCAGGTGTGTTCGGCCGTATTCTCCGTCCTGTGAGGCAAATACATCAGCGTACTCATTGATAAGATTCTCTGCCATAGTTCGCTGCTCCTGATTCAGCTCACTGGACTGGAGAATCGTCTCTCTCGTTTCCGCTGTCCAAGGTGATGGGAGAGGTTTTGGAGCATCACGTTCAGATATTGTTGCGACGGCGGTAATCGGCGTGCATTTTCCAGTCACCTCCCCTCGCCTAAGTTTGACAGTGTGTGGTCTTGCGTTCAAAACCCTCATTGGAACCATGGTGTTCTTTGGTTCGACTAACGTCTTTCCCACGATGTAGTCTTGAGAATTCTTCTCTGGGTCTGGTTCTACTATGTAGAATCGGTGGCTCCCAAGATCACCTTCCAGCTTCGTCCAAATGATTGTCTCTGAAGACGGCGGCAAAACTTCGTCTTTGCTGATGACTGTCCTGAGAGTTACGGCATTCTCATTTCCGTACACCATCGGAATCTCCACATTTCGATACCTTAGTACTTGCATCCCGATGTCCAAGATTACTTCATTTGCTTTCATGAAGTCTACTCCGATGATGCACTCGTCGCATATATCTGCCACCAGAAACGCATGGGAGAACGTCAGTCCTGCCAGAGTAATCGTAAGACAAACTTCTCCAAATACCTTCGCCATTTCCCCTGTTGCAGTCTTCAGGCAGTAGCTGTTGGTGTTGTGCAGCCAGGAGCTTTTGACGATATCTCTTTTTACAATGGAGGCAGTGGCACCTGCGTCGATGGTGGCTACGCACTTCTTCTCGTTGATTAGTGCCTCCACTGTCAGGCTCTTTTTACCCCGTTTGGTTTGCGAAACTTGAATGGTGGTCCTGGGGGCCTTGATTCCAGTAACCAACTTCTGCCCCGCGAATTTGGTCCTTACGCATTTCCCGACTGCTGGTTTTGGGAAGTCTGACTGACAGGATGGATGTTATCACCGCCAGATGCTTCCTCTCTGCTTCTCCTACTTCCGCAATGTGAACAATTTCCTCGTCTAGGTGCACTTCTGCACTGCCGTTGTAGGTGTCCGGTTTGGTTGCAATTCCAGCAACGGATTTGACTTCCGCGAGCTCTGTCTTAATCCATGACGGCTGTTCTCTGGCATGAGCATCCCACTTCTGACACCAATGTAATATGCTGGCTACGGCTCGAGTAGATAAAACGATATTCTGTGAAATTTATTTCTTTATTTTCTAGTCTATAGAACAATTCAAGTTCACACTATACTATTCTTCGCAAATTCTTTTCTTACAAGGTCTCTTTCCTCTCAAATCACTTTATCTCCTTTCAATTACTTAATTCACAAATCCAAACTAATTACTTTTTCTTGTTCACTCTCAACTTTCAATTTATCACCAAATTACAACTTCGCCCATTATCACTTTTTCAATCTCTTCGCCACGGTTCTAAACCAACTGTGTCTTTTTTTGATCGCCATCTGTCCTTATATAGCAGAAGTTTCTGATAGCCAGAAACTTCTAGCAAATTCTTCGACCACTGGAACAAGAGAAATAATTCTTGCAGTTATAATTCCCTTTTATCCCTGATATTATTCGTCTCTTTCGTTGACATGAGCTGTGGAGACTTCGTCCCAGACACGAACCTCGAATGAAAGGACAGTTCGAACCAAAATTCTGCCAGAATGGAAAGTCACTTCGGAATTTGTGGCATAGACATAGGAGCGTAGTTATTATTATGCTACAATATTAATAAACGCGTACACACCAAATCACAATTAAAATCGATAAAGATTAGTGAAAGTGAAGAAGTAAATATTCGCAATAAAATCGACAAAGATTAGCGAAAAGTGACATCTAAAACAAGCGAAATACATGTATGTATACACATAAAGTTAAAACACAAAAACCACATATAAAGTCGACAAAGATTAAAGTGTTGAAGTGTTAAAAACAAAAATTATATGAACAGACAAGAAATACACGATTTCAATCGCAGAATGGAGAACTATCAAGAAATAGTGGCTGAGTTAGAACGCAGGAACCAACAGATGGAGCAGTTAAGAGAAGCATTCCTTCAGTTACAGCAAAGAGAAAATAGAGAAGATCGGGACAGGCTATCAAAAGAAGTCAGATACATGACAACGTTTACAGGATAGGGAGATGTATCCATTAATTCATTTCTGAGTAACGTCGAATATTATCTAAGCCAGATACAGAACGAGGAGATGAAGAGCACTAACGCTAAGATATAAACCAGATACGGAGCCGCATGAAATCTACAGAAGAATAACTAATTTAAAGGTTAATACGGTGAGTGAGTTAGCCATAGAGATACAAAATATTAAATATAAAAAAGATCAGTTGAGTGTTTACTATAATGGAAAAAATGGCATAGACTTAACAAATGTTGATAGTATTTTAAGTAACACTGTAAAAGAGACAACACAGGGTACTTTATTAGATAAAATTTATGAGGAAAATAGCCTAGATCAAATAATTACAACAATGCGAAAAAGAAGATATGAAGATGATTGTATTAGGCCAGAGTTTAGAAAGGCACATAAACCAAGAATTGAATTTCATAATAATAATAATAATAATAGACAGTACCAACAACGTCCAAATAATCAATATAATCAGAGATCACAAAGAAATTTTGCAGGTCAATATAGGCAGCATAATCAGGGACTACAAAGACAATTTTCAGGTCAGTATAGGCAAAATCAACCGATAGCAAACCCTAGGAATAATTCAGGTCAACATCGACAGTATAATAGGCAGGAACAGCAAGTAGAAAGAATGGAAGTCGACAACATACAGAGAAATAGGAACAGGGAACAAGTTAATAACTCTCAGGGTCAGAACCAAATCTCAGGAAACCTTAGCATTAATCCGGGCCAAAATAGCCATTAACAGGATAGGACTAAGCAAAGAGTAATGACGTCCCCAGAGATAGTAGAGAAAGAACATGTATCATTTTTTATGAACTAGCCTCGGACGACCTACCCCAAATTAAAATTACATTAGGTACAAAGTCATATATAGCCCTAATAGATACAGACTCAACACTTAGTATAATTGACGATAGACTATATGAATTCAAAAAAATTTCCATACAACCAATATATTTTATGACAATAACCGGTAAAGATACCATAGCATATGAGGTACATACACATGCACCCGATGAGTTCAAAGCTCCACCAAACGCTTTAATTAGATGGAAAGCTAAAAGACTTTGCAATAGAGGATTCCAATTCATAATTGGCATGGACTTATTGGAAAATTTAAATACTCTAATAAATCTAAAAGAAGGAACAATTAATCTAAATAACCAAAACTTAAGGTTCATTAATCCCCCATACGCATTCAATGAAGTATGTTCACTTGAACCCCTTGATCGTAATACCAAACAAATAAATGTAGACCATCTTAGCATAGAAGAAAGAAGTGAAGTAGAAAAATTAATGAAAAAATTTGGAAATTTATTTTTTAAAGAAGGTGATAAGCTTACACCAGAAATAATGCACGAAATAATAACAACAACAGATCAACAAATTAATGCAAAACTTTATAGGTACCCCCCTCAACATGAAACAGAAGTGAGACGACAAATTAAGGAAATGGAAGAGCAGGGTATTATTAGGAAAAGTAACTCAAAATATTCGAGTCCCCTAATAGTTGTTCTAAAGAAAATAGGACAACTCAGGGCAGAAAAGTTTGGAATCCTAATAGATTACAGGAAATAGAACGACGTCACGGTTGATGACAAATACCCGTTACCCAATATAGACTCTATCTTAGACAAGTTGGGTAGATCGCAATACTTTACCACCCTAGACTTGGCGAAAGGTTACCACCAGATCCTAATTAAGGAAGAAGATAGGAAGAAAACGGCTTTTGTTACCCCGCACGGTCTATATGAATTTATTAGAATGCCATTCGGTCTGAAGAACGCCCCAGCGACGTTCCAAAGACTTATGAATGAAATTCTGAGAGACCATATAAACAAAACATGCGTAGTTTACTTGGATAATATATTAATCTTCAGTACTACATTAAAAGAACATGTTAAGTCGATAACGGATATATTTAAAATATTAGAATCAAAAAGATTAAAAATTCAAATAGATAAATGCAATTTCATGAAGAAAGAGACAGAATTCTTAGGACACGTCCTTACAAATGACGGTTTGAAGCCAAACCCAGACAAAATAGCAGTTATTCAAAAATTAGAACTACCAACAACCCAAAGACAAATAAAGAGTTTTTTAGGCCTAACCGGCTACTATAGAAAATTTATTCGCGACTATGCGAAAGTTGCACAGCCTATCACAAAATATCTGAAGAAAAACACCACAATAAACACAAATGATCCAAATTATATAGAGGCATTTGAAAAGCTAAAAATTCTAATAAGCAGTCATCCAATATTGAAATACCCCGATTTTCAAAAGAAATTTTGTCTACTACAGATGCTTCGAATTACGCAATAGGAGCAATTCTTTCGCAAGAAGGACATCCTATATGCTTTGCATCAAGGACCTTGAATAATCATGAAAGGAACTATTCCGCTACTGATAAGGAATTTCTTGCCATAATGTGGTCAGTTAATTACTTCAGACCATACCTTTACGGTAACATATTTAAAATTTTCACAGATCATCAACCAATAAAATTCTTACATGCGAAGTATAAAGGCAAAGATATTTCCCCCCGACACCAGAGGTGGTTACTAAAGCTAGGAGAATACCAATTTGAAATAGAATATTTAAAAGGAAAAGAAAATAGAGTAGCCGATTTTTTGAGTAGGATTGAGCATAACGAGGACGTTAATTATAAGGAGGGAGAGAAAGAAGAACCCCACACAGAAAATTTTTCGCTAAAATGTAATGAAAATGATTCAATATCATATTTTGTATTTAATATGGAAGAAGACGATACAAATGCAACCATACATTCAGCAGACGAAGAACTAATGGATCACATTCCAATTGCAGAAGACATAGTAAATAAATACAAGGCGCAATTGATTTTGACTCACAATAAAACGAACGAAATCGAAATTTAACATGGAAAAAGAATTATATACATAGCAAAGCATTATTTTGATAGATTAGGAGATATCTTAAGAAGATTCATAATGAAAGGTAAGATAGGGATTTATTCAGAACTCGCTGATCATAAATTTAATATTGTTCAAGAAAAAATACGAGAAATGTTTTCCAATGATAACGGAATTAAATTTGTCAAATGTTCATATAGAGCTCAAGATATAGAGACAGAAGTAGAAGTGGTTAAGCAAATATCTCTATACCACGTTAAGGAAAGGCAACATTCAGAAATTCAGGAAACATATAACCAAATAAAAACAAGGATTTATTATCCAAAACTGATGGAGTATATACATATAGTGATTAAACAATGCGAAATTTGACAGGCAGTCAAATATGACCGCACACCAATTAAGCCAAAATTCAAGTACACAGAAACCCCTTTAGATTGTAATCAGTTAATTCACATCGACACATATGTTATAAGGAAGGTCAGTTTCTTAACCATTGTCGATAAATTTTCAAAATTTCGATCAGCATATCACTTGACTGATAGAAATCATGTTGCAGTTATAGAGAAATTAGAAGAACACTTTACAAAATTAGGGAAACCCAATAATATAGTAGCAGATAATGAATTTAATTCAGTACAGATAAAAGAGTTTCTACAAGAAGAAGGTATTATATTACACCTTACTAAACCAAACAGCCATACGGGAAATGCTGACGTTGAACGATTCCATAGCACGATAGCAGAAAAGTTCAGAGTTATGTCATTTAACAAAAACAAATATTCAGTTCAGCGTATGATACAGAAAGCCATTAGGAATTACAATGAAAGGTTTCAATCAACTATTAAATGCACACCTTTAGATATACAAAAAATTCGTCGGAACATAAATAGGAAAAAAGAAAAGAGAACAAGAAAATTAAACGAAACAAGAGAAGAGTATGAAGAAAATAGATCCATGGGATTCATAAAGAATTATAAGGCAATTAGGAACAAACATGAACCGAAATATAAAAAGTCGAAATTAGAAAATATCCACGTTACAAATATTAAAAGACCTCTAAAATGTTCAGCTAGAAATATGGACATAGATATTTCTGATGATGATAATCCCACTGACGCATTGTCAACAGCTTCTTGACGTACAGGCAATACACGAACAGAACGGATACGTTAAACTACAACTGACAGATGTTATCATAACGAACGAAACAGACATTATACTTCATGTAATAAATAAAAATATCTCTCTAAATTTAGCACCATTAAAACTAGAACATAGACGTATGTTGAACGAAGAAATCAAAAATATAGTACATAAGATTAGAACGTTAGTACCGTTTCAAAATAGACAGAAGCGAGGATTACTTAATATAGTAGGTACTGCAGAAAAATGGTTATTCGGCACCATGAACGACGACGACCGACAGAAAATAGAAATGCATTTAGAAAATATATCAAAGAATAGTCACAATTCAATAAAAGCAATAAATAAGCAAATTAAAATTAATGAATTCTTTAATAATACTTTCCAACAGAGAATCAATATTACAACAGGTTAATACTATACATCAGGTAGAAAGAGTGATGAAGCAAATTTACTTCGATCAGTTATTTAAACTAAAGTATATAGAATCAAAGATAGAACACATACAAGATAGCATTGTTTCAGCCAGAAGTAATAATATGCATCCAAATATTCTTACAAATAACGAAATTGAAATTACAAATTACAAAATCGATTTTTATAAATTAAAGCAAGTTAAAGTAGGAGTCGCTAAGTACCAGGAAAATATGATAGTTTTTGCTATTAAAGTCCCGAAAAATTATATAACCTTATCTCTTAAACTTTTAGCACCAGTACCTAATAAAGATTTTGTAGAAATTAATACAGAAAATGAATTTATATTGGAATGCAGAAATAAAACATACAAGTATGAACAAAGTAAAACATTGAATGAACTAGTTGAAAGCAAACATTGTGCAATCAAACAAAATTGTAAATTACGTAGAAATGATCAAACTGAAATCATATCTATTGATGATGAAACTATATTTATTAAAAATGCTAATACTATATTAAACCAAACATGTGACGATAGGAATATTAAGCTTACTGGAAACTATTTGATAAATTTTATTAATTGTACTTTAAACTTCCTAGACCAAAAATTCTCTAATGTAAAAAGAATACAGAAACAAAGATTTTATTATCCTAATTATAATGACAAATATAATATTACCGAAACATTAAAATTTGATAAAATTATATTAAATAATGTCGAAAATATAAAAGACATAAAAGAAATAGAATTTAGAAAAAATATATCATATAACTTAAATATAATGTTCATTGTATTAGTATTAATTATGTTCGGAATATTATCATGTTTATGTATACAACAAAAAAAAAATACAAATTAAGTTTAGTAATCGAATTCAGGAGAATTCTAATCATAAGGAGGGAGAAGTTACGTATAATTCAGCAACCCAAACAACGAATGGAAAATTTGACCTCTTTTTGAAACACATTCAAAAAGAACTGATCAAGTAGAACATTTTCCAGGAACTTTCTTAGAATTCGAATTATTGCTGACATAATGTCTGCACCGAAAATTGCATTCGAATTCGATGAATACACATATTCACCTTGAATTCGAATGCAATAAATAGAAGTATCAATTGCTGGATTGGGCGTAGTCTTCTCCCGCGATTTAATGTAAACGTCTGAGATTCGTAAATAAAAATAATTTGTAAAAAAATAACTTGTGTGTGTGTTTTTTTTATTACATGTGTTTCGTGAGGAAATGAAATTCGCTCCTCTTCAATATGACTCTCCAACATGCAACAGGAGATCTAGGAAATGGCGGTAGCAAATTCAACAAGTCATACCAAATAATAGGATACGCAGACGATTTAGTGATAATGGCTAACACATACCGCAGTATGGTTGAGGTATTTGTAGAATTGAAATCAAAAGCAAAGCAGGTTGGACTCAAAATAAACGAGAATAAATCAAAGTAAATTAGAATGTCTAGGAACACCACAGTAAAAACCCCCAAAATATAATCATCGCCGACTTTAACTTCGAAGGAGATGAAAACTTTAAATAACTTGGAATGCTCTTAAGGAACGGCAATAGTATGCATCACTACGTTCAAGACAGAATACGACCAGGCAACACCTGTTATTTTGCACATAAAAAACTACTAGTATAGTTTTTTTGTTTAAAAAAAAGGAAAAAAACATCATCTTCCAATAGGGACTTCCGAACTTTGACAGTTGATAGCGGCCATATTGTTGGAGCTACGTCTGTTGAATTGGCTGTCATTTATTCAGTCTATTTTGCCAAATCACCATGTATGGATATAGCGTTCAACAAAACGTGCAAATAATAAAATTGTTTTATCAAAATGGGTGTTCTGTTCGGGCAGCTTTCCGCGCGCTTCACCAATTTTACGGTCGCTATAATCGTCCTTCCGAGAGGATTATTCGCAGTGTGGTGGATAAATTTGAGTCCACTGGTTCAGTAAATGATCAACCAATATCCGAACGTCGACGAAACGCAAGATCTGCCGAAAACATCGCCGCTGTCCGTGAGAGTGAGCAGGAGAATCCGAGGCAGTCGATTCCGCGTCGCTCACAAGAACTCGGCTTTTCGCAGACCACAACTTGCCGAATTTCGCGTCACGACTTGGACTTGCACCCGTACAAAATTCAACTAACCCAGGAGCTGAAGGTAAACGGCCATAGACAACGACGTGTGTTTGCTGAATGGGATCTGGAGCAGTTGGAAACTAACCCTAATTTTCATCGAAAAATCGTCTTCAACGATGAGGCAGATTTCTGGATGAATGGGTACGTCAACAAACAAAGTTGTCAAATTTGGGACGATACCAATCCACATGAGATCCAAGAGTGTCCAATCCATCCCGAAAAAGTCACTGATTAGTGTGGATTTTGGGCTGGCGGCGTCATCGTCCCATATTTCTTTCAGAACGACGTTGGCTAGGCCATCATCGTCAACGGCGAGCGGTATAGGTCGATGATTACCAACTTCTATTGGCCTGAATTACATCATATAGACACCAACGATATGTGGTTTCAACAGGACAGCGCTACGTGCCAAACAGCTCACGCCACATTGGAAATTCTGCACGAACGATTCGAGGGCATGGTCATCTCACGAGGAAGTGATGTGAACTGGCCACCGAGATCGTGCGATTTGCCCCGTTGGACTTTTTCTTGTGGGATTTTCTGAAGTCGTAGGTCTATGCGAATAAGCCACAAACCACAGCGGCCCTCAAAACCAACATAACCCATACCATCGGTCAAATTCAGCCTGATTTATACGCCAAAGTCATGGAAATTGGACAGATACGAAGCACTTAATGAAAGACCATTTAAAAACAATAGTACGCCAAATAGTTGCAAGGTCTGGTCTCTAACAACAACCGCTGAAAAAAATCTGAGAATCTTCGAAAGGAAAATAATCAGAAATATATATGTACGAGTACGTTGCAGGACAAGAAAATTAAATATATTGTAGTATGCGAGCTACGGCTCGAGTAGATAAAACAATATTCTGTGAAATTATTTCTTTATTTTCTAGTCTATAGAACAATTCAGGTTCACACTATACTATTCTTCGCAATTCTTTTCTTGCAAGGTCTCTGTCCTCTCAAATCACTTTATCTCCTTTCAATTACTTAATTCACAAATCCAAACTAATTACTTCTTCTTGTTAACTCTCAACTTTCAATTTATCACAAAATTACAACTTCGCTCATTATCACTTTTCTAATCTCTTCGCCACGGTTTTAAAACTACTGCCCCCTCTCGATCGCCATCTGTCCTTATATAGCAAAAGTTTCTGATAGCCAGAAACTTCTAGCAAATTCTTCGACCACTGGAACAAGAAAAATTCTGATGTAATAATTCCAAGATGACAGCTGCAGCCAATAATCGCTTGCGGTTATAATTCTCTCTTAATTCTGCGACGTTGTCTTAGACATAATCCGTCTCTTACTGTGGACACGAACTTCGAATGAAAAGACACTTCAAAATGTGTTGCATCTTTTGGGGCGTAGTTATTATGCTACATTATGTTACACTGCCCCCTCTTAGACTTGTTGGTCCCGAACAAGTGCGTCCTCACTTCGGCCATTGTATCGACTCAGTCGGTCCACATGAAACACTTTCATTTTGGCCCTTGGTCCTCGCTGGATGTAGTAGACAACATCGTTGATGCGGGTTACTATTCTGTAGGGACCCTCCCAGTTCTGCTGCAATTTAGGTGATTTCCCCTTTTGGCGATGGGGATTATACAGCCACACTAGATCTCCTTCCTGGAATCCTGACGTTGTTGCCTTGGCATCATACCTAGTCTTCATGCGGTCGCTCGTTATCTTAATCTGGCTTCTGGCCCTTTGGTGTATGTCCCTAAGCATTTCCCTAAGGTCCGCCACGTACTCTTCTTCATTCCTGGTCTCATCGGTAGGAGATCCAAATTTCACCTCACTGGGTAACCGAGCTATTCCACCAAACAAGATTTCGAACGGCGTATGTCGAGTAGTGCTATGCACGGCACTTCTATAGGCCATCATAAACAAGGGAATCTGCCGGTCCCAATCCCGTTGCTAGTCACTTACGACCTTCGAGAGATGTTTATCAAAAGTTCTATTGAAACGCTCCACAATACCGTCCGACTGTGGATGAAGCGGGGTTGTCCTTGTCTTTTTGATTCCGAGTAGTTGACACATTTCTTGGAAGATTCTTGACTCGAAGTTCCGCCCTTGGTCAGAATGCAAGGGCACACCGAACCTGCTCACCCAATTGTAGACGATCTGCTCTGCCACGGTTCTGGCTTCCTGGTTAGGGATCGGAAACGCTTCCGGCCACTTACTGAAGTAGTCCATTACTGCGAGTATATACCGATTACCATTGTCGGTTTCCGGAAAGGGCCCTGCGATGTCAATGGCGATTCGTTCGAAAGGTGCTCCCACGTTGTATTGGTGCATCTTACCTCGAGTTTTGATTCTCGGACCCTTGCTAGCTGCACACACGTCGCATTTTCTGCACCAGTCTTCGACATCTTCCTTCGCTTTTAACCAATAAAAACGTTCTCGTACCTTTTCTAGCGTCTTATTCACTCCCAAGTGGCCTCCGGACGCCCCGCCATGCATTTCCTGTAACACCCCCTTGACTCTTGTCCGCGGCACGATAAGCTGCATTACAAACGACTTTCCGTCGGAGGATTCCCATTTTCTTCTCAGAACACCTTCTTGGACATGGAGGGAGTCCCACTGCGCAAAATATGCCTTTAAGGTCGGGCTTCTGTGAGAGATGTTCTGATGATCCGGTTTCTACATGTTCTCCTTCCAGGCCAGAATCAGCTCGATATCCGGGTCTTCCTTCTGAGCGTTCCGGATCTCATCTACGCTCCAGCCGGCGATAGGTTCGGCTCTCATTCTTTGGATGGAAACCAGCTCCCGTTCTTCCTGACGCGCACAATGTTTGCAATCCGTTCTGCATGGTCTCCGGGACAGTGCATCCGCATTAGAGTGGAGTTTTCCTTTACGATGCTGTATTTCGTAGTCGTAGATTTGCAGCCTTTCGATCCATCTTGCGACCTGACCCTCAGGACTCTTGAACTGTAATAGCCATTATAAGGCTGCATGGTCTGTGCGAAGAACGAACTTCCTCCCATAGAGGTATTTGTGAAAATGCTTCGTAGCCAAGATCAAAGCTAGAAGTTCCCGCCTTGCCACGCAGTAGTTCCTTTCTGGCTTAGAGATCACCTTACTGAAGTATGCAACCACCTTCTCTTGGCCCTCATGCACCTGGGAGAGTACGGCTCCTACCCCGACATTACTAGCATCTGTATCCACAATGAACGTTTCCCCGGGAGTGGGGTAAGCTAGTATCGGGGCATCGCATAGCCGTTGTTTAAGTGCCTTGAAGCTCTTCTCGCACTCAATTGACCATTTGAATTGTTTTCCCTTTTCCGTCAACTGGCGCAGGCTCTTTGCGATCCCGGCAAAATCCTTCACGAACCGTCTGTAGTAGGTGGCTAGGCCCAGGAAGCTCCTTAGTTGGTGTTTGTCTTTGGGGGCTGGCCAGTTTTTCACCGCTTAAACCTTCTCTGGATTGGTTCTCACTCCTTTCGCTGAAATTATGTGCCCCAAGTACTTGACTTCCGCTCTAAGCAAGGCGCACTTCTTGGGGTTGAGCTTCAGGTGGGCACTTCGAAGCCTTTGAAACACATCCCTTAGATTGTCTCGGTGTTGCGCAAACGTTTTTCCTACGACGATGACATCATCCAAGTATACCAAACAGGTTTTCCATGTTAACCCTTGCAGGACACATTCCATCAATCGCTCGAAAGTCGCCGGAGCATTGCACAGCCCGAATGGCATTACCGTGAATTGCCATAGCCCATTTCCTGCGGTGAAGGCGGTTTTCTCCCGGTCTTCTGGATGGATCTGTACCTGCCAGTAGCCACTCTTCAAGTCGAGAGTGGAAAACCATCGGGCTCCTGAGAGCCCGACCTTCTTTCTCCATTGCCCGACCTTCTTTCTCCATTGCCGACACTTTCTCTGCAACTTCTGTCTGCTTTGCTAATGGTGGGCGCCTAGCAGGCTGACGAATTGGTCTAGTATCACCAGTGTCTATTCGATGTTGTACCAGGTGTGTTCGGCCGTATTCTCCGTCCTGTGAGGCAAATTCATCAGCGTACTCATTGATAAGATTCTCTGCCATAGTTCGCTGCTCCTGATTCAGCTCACTGGAGTGGAGAATCGTCTCTCTCATTTCCGCTGTCCAAGGTGATGGCAGAGGTTTTGGAGCATCACGTTCAGATATTTTTGCGACGGCGGTAATCGGCGTGCATTTTCCAGTCACCTACCCTCGCCTTAGTTTGACAGTGTGTGGTCTTGCGTTCAAAACTCTCACTGGAACCATGGTATTCTTTGGTTCGACTAACGTCTTTCCCACGATGTAGTCTTGAGAATTCTTCTCTGGGTCTGGTTCTACTATGTAGAATCGGTGGCTCCCAAGATCACCTTCCAGCTTCGTCCAAATGATTGTCTCTGAAGACGGCGGCAAAACTTCGTCTTTGCTGATGACTGTCCTGAGGGTTACGGCATTCTCGTTTCCGTACACCATCGGTCGATGGTCTCGTGGCTAGGCACTTCTTCTTGTTGATTAGTGCCTCCACTGTCAGGCTCTTGTTACTTCGTTTGGTTTGCGAAACTTGAATGGTGGTCCTGGGGGCCTCGATTCCAGTAACCAACTTCTGCCCCGAAGTTGGTCCTTACGCATCTCCCGACAGGATGGATGTTATCACCGCCAGATGCTTCCTCTCTGCTTCTCCTACTTCCGCAATGTGGACAATTTCCTCGTCTAGGTGGACTTCTGCACTGCCGTTGTAGGTGTCCGGTTTGGTTGCAATTCCAGCAACGGATTTGACTTCCGCGAGCTTTGTCTTCATCCATGACGGCTGTTCTCTGGCATGAGCATTCCACGACGGACATTTCCCTGACACGGTGTATTCCCTGGTATGCTTGGTCCGCAGCCTTCATTGACAAAGCGAATGCCAATGCCTCGGGGAGTGTTCGCTTTTCAGCCATCCTTACAGCCATTTGCAGTTGTCTGTCCTCTATGGCCTGAATAAAAGCTTCCACCGCCATTTCGTTGATAAGCTCCTCACCGGCTTTAGGGTATGAAAGATGGGCTAGTCGCTCTATATCCGCTTGCAACTGTTGGAGCGTTTCCCCCCTTTTCTGGACTCGACTACGCAGCTCGACTGCAGCTGTACACCTGCTGCATGTGTTCATCCGCAAACCGCATCTCGATAGCCTGAACCAGAGAGTCGTAGTTCTGCCGTTTATCTTCCGGGATGGTCTACAAGAGCTCCGCAGCTGGACCCCTCAGTGCAAGTGTGAGTGCAATGGACTTCTCTTCATCGTCCCAGCTATTGCCTTTTATAAATTGGCCATGATGTTTGACCATCGAAGATAGGAGGCTGCATCTCCTTTCTTCTCAGACCGTCAGTGGAATGCTTTCCCGTGCTTTCTGTCTCTTCACGTTGCTGAGATCCTTAGCAAGATTTTCGACTTGCTTTCCTACTATCTCGAATTGCGTATCCACTTTTTCAAACTGAGTCTCTATCTTCCCGAACTGAGTTTCATGTTTCTCAAAGTTTTCATCGAATCTAGTTTCGACTTTCTCAATTTTCTCTTCGATCGCTTCGAATTTAGATTCCAAGTTCCTGTTTTGCTCATCAAGTTTGCTTTCCAGAGCACCTAGAGAATTCTTTTGTTCGTCCATTGCTTTCTTTTGTTCGTCCATCGCTTTCTTTTGTTCGTCCAGCTTAAGTTCTAGAGAATTCCTTTGATCTTCTATTCCTATCTTTTGTTCGTCCACGACTAACTTAAGTTTCAGAAGCAGACTTGTTATACCCGGGTCGGCTGCTGTACTTGCTGGTTCCTTTTCCACGTCAAACTCTACGTCGTGCGGATTTTCACCTTCCTGCGTTACTGCTTCTTCCAGACGAATCAGTAGGGCGCCTTTTCCCCCAGTTGTGTTTCCGCTTACTGAGTTCTGCCTTTAGTTGAATTATAGTTAGTTTTCCCAATTTGCGACCCATTTTGCGCAACTAATTAACTCAACACAAAAATTGGTTTTTTTTTTTTTTTTTTTTCTTGTGCAATTTCACACCACGGAAATAGTTATTCACAGAATAAGTTTTATCTCGCTTCTGACACCAATGTAATATGCGAGCTACGGCTCGAGTAGATAAAACAATATTCTGTGAAATTATTTCTTTATTTTCTAGTCTATAGAAAAATTCAGGTTCACACTATACTATTCTTCGCAATTCTTTTCTTACAAGGTCTCTGTCCTCTCAAATCACTTTATCTCCTTTCAATTACTTAATTCACAAATCCAAACTAATTACTTCTTCTTGTTAACTCTCAGCTTTCAATTTATCACAAAATTACAACTTCGCTCATTATCACTTTTCTAATCTCTTCGCCACGGTTTTAAAACTACTGCCCCCTCTCGATCGCCATCTGTCCTTATATAGCGGAAGTTTCTGATAGCCAGAAACTTCTAGCAAATTCTTCGACCACTGGAACAAGAAAAATTCTGATGTAATAATTCCAAGATGACAATCATTCTTGCAGTTATAATTCCCTCTCATCCGTGATATTATCCGTCTCTTTCGTAGACATGAACTGTGGAAACCGCAGACACGAACCTCGAATGAAAGGACACTTCGGACCAAAATTCTGCCAGAATGAAAAGACACTTCGAAATGGGTTGCATAGTCGTAGGAGCGTAATTATTATTATGCTACAATATTGTAACATAATAATAACTACGCTCCTACAACTATGCAACCCATTCCGAAGTGTCTTTTCATTCGAGCATAATTTCGAAGTGTCTTTTCATTCGAGGTTGTGTCCGCAGTTCGTGTCCACGATAAGAGACGGATAATATCTAAGATAACGTCACGGAATTAAGAGGGAATTATAACCGCAAGAAATTATTGTCATCTTGGAATTATTACATCAGAATTTCCTTGTTCCAGTGGTCGAAGAATTTGCTAGATGTTTCTGGCTATCAGAAATGCTGCTATATAAGGACAGATGGCGATCGAGGCAAGGCAGTTGGTTTTGAACCGCACGAGGAGATTGGAAAAGTGATAACAGCCGAAGTTGTAATTTTGTGATAAATTGAAAGTTGAGAGTTAACAAGAAGAAGTAATTAGTTTGGATTTGCGAATTAAGTAATTGAAAGGAGATAAAGTGATTTGAGAAGAAAGAGAACTTGTAAGGAAGGAGTTTGCTAAGAATAGTATAGTGTGAACTTGAATTGTTCTATAGACTAGAAAATAAAGAAATAATCTCACAGAATATCGTTTTATCTACTCGAGCCCTAGCTAGCATATTACAATATAAACGGCGTACGAACGAAGAAGTCAACGGAATACTTGAAGACGAACACATTGTGCGGTTCGCCAAAGCCCAAAACGATAAGATGGCTTGCACATTTAGTAAGAATGGATGACAGTGGCAAGCAAAAAAGAACATTCAATGGCAAACCAGAAAGCACCAGAACAAGAGACAGGCAAAGGATGAGATGGATAGATGGTGGAACTAACAACATACAAACAGTAAACGTTCAAAATTGAAGAAATGCAGCACAAGACAGAGCAGAATGGCGGCAAGTAGTGCAGAAGCTAAAGCATTCCCAAAGGTGTAAGGCCATAGGAAGAAAAAGACGAAACTATGATCACATACATTAGGTACGCAATCTGCGCTTGAACTATAGGATGACGCAGTCATGTTAACTATATCAAAACTAGAGTAAATTTTCGTATAATAAATGCGATTACAACATACCTCATCCATAGCCGAAACGGAAAATAATATTCCCACACGTTGACAGTATTTTTGTATTTTTTTATGTTGGTCCATTGAAAATTCAAGGTAACATTTGTGTTCTCCGTACGTAGCTCCCCAAGAATTAGAACCAACATATTGCCTTGTTAATGCAACTCTTGTGAATTTTGCCGTCAAGCATGACTTTTGAAATTTAACGCAATTGCATCCAATTCTCTGGAAAAAAAATAAATACATTCAACCACTTTTATAACCAAGAATGAAAAACAAATCACCTTTGCTTCGTCGATCATTTGCTTTGCTATTTCTAAGTCTCCTTGATGATTTTGACCGATTTCAGCTATTATAAATACAGAATCGTTAGGGGACCCAATCGAATACTCCCCAATTTTAAAAGAAGTCATTCTGCTTTTAGCCCAAGAGTGTAAATGATAGACAATTAAACAATTTACAGAATAGAGCACATGAAGTTGCTCATACACGAACAATTTCTCAAATTATTTCAATTGGCTTAATTAACTATTTAATTGTTTAATAATAACACATATTGCATTGCTGTAATGTACTTGTTATACGCTGGTATACCGCATCTGATTTTGGAACAATTTTATAATAGGAACTAGCTAACGGGTGTCGCCTTACTTTGCCCGCTTGCCGCTTTGTAAGACAATCAAGTATGTATTTTCTTCTTCCAAATCTCTTTTCATAGTCCATAGATACCCACATTGCATGTTTGTACACACACTGATGCTGTGTATTGCAGCTCAGCGATTAGTGTATGTTAGTGTTTAGTGTATACTGATAAAATATCATTATTATCAACGTTCCCACTTCCACTACTATCTTAGTGTTTCACTACACCTTCTTGATTTTTAATCTATTTAACTACGTCGCTACACACATTATTAAATCACAGTTTCCAAGAAAGGCAAATCGATGCCTAAACCAAAAGAGCTGTATAGAGTTGCACGAGGTTTGACTGTCTGTATATTCAAAAGTGGGCAAAAAAAGAATTTTGTCATGGTGTGGACGTTTTAATGCCAAAGTTATTTAAATAAGTGAAAGAGAAAGAATTTAATTTAAAAGGCCACACTACGCTTCTAACCCAGCTCAATACGCTTTAAAAAAAGTGAAGTGGGAACGCTGATCATCATTCCTATCAATCAACTCAAAAACTTCCCCACCAGAGCACGTATATACATATACTGTAGGTAAAACAGAAAGAGAAACCGAATTAGAAGAAAACACGAGCAGCGTCATCCTCTCCGCTCATCCGTCAGCCAGATGGCTCTGCTCTTAAAGAGAGCAAAGACACAGTGAAAGGATAAATGGAAATTAATTAATAATTATAACCACTGAGTGTTGATTCGGGACCCTGTCAAAGAAACAACTCATTCAATTCATACACAACATATTTGTTTTCAGCAAAACACGTATGAGCAAAGTTCGAAACGGAAATGCACGATAATTTGTTTAATGACCTTGAGTATACTTGAATGTCTTATGGACAAACTTTTTTCAAATATCTGATAAACAATGAGTTTTTGATATAACTAATACAAATATTTTTTGTCATATACTGCACGTATGAATTTTGAAAAAAAAATTTAGGAGATAGTTAAAAAAATGCTTACTTTTTTGGCTGATCAGAATAGGTTCACCAATTTTAAAGCATTCAAACAATAACAAACAATGTTTATTTTGCTTAAGTTTATAAATAGGAACATTTTAGGACTTATTAAAATGGGTATTACTTCCCCTTTTCAATATAGTTTCGTATATTCGATCTGGGATGGAATTATACAGGTTCTCAATTACTGGAAGCGTAATCTCGCTCCAAGCTTTTTTAATTGCTGCTATCAATGCTGCTTTATCCTCAAACTGTCTGCCTGACGTTTATGTAGCTAAGCTACAGTTAACACCAGTTTTTTCTCTTATCTTTGATGCAGAGTCCTGAGAATTTGATGCAGCTCTAATGATTGCTCGTCTATCGGCTTTTGTAGTAACGGTACAGCTACCTCTCTTCATACTTTTCTCATAGCCGGATTCATTTCCCAAATAATTGCTCACTACATTTTGGCTTCTACCAATTTTCCTTGCGATATGCCGATAATTTAAGCCCAATTCACTAAGTGCTTTTATATTTCCTTTTTCTTCTTCCGTCAAAGGCTTGTCGCGGCCCATTTTGAAAACCGATTGAAAAAAAAAACAACAACAATTATCGATTGGGAAACAAAACTGAACGTTAAGCTAGCGTAGATCAACGTAAACTAACAATTTTTCTATTAAACCTATTCAGATGAGCTAAAAATTTCGCATGCTTTTTTGAAAGAATATGGATATCAAAATAACGGTTAATTTTCCAAGTTAAATTTCTGTCCCAAACTAAGTGCTAACAAATGGTGTTGCAATATAAATAAAACAAAGTTGTGTATTTGTAATATGTATGAAGATAGAAGAACAGCTGTGGGAGGAAAATGTTGAACCTATTCAGATGAGCGGCAGTGCATGTCGATGGCTCGAAACTACTCATTCCTATATCAAAAAAAGAATAATTTGGTCCATAGTCCTACAATTAAGAACATTGAATTATGATCACATACATTAGGTACGCAATCTGCGCCTGAACTATAAGAAGAAGCAGACATGTCTACTATCTTATAAAAATCTGCTTAAATTGACTTGTAATAAATGCATAGCCGAAGTTGAAAATAACAGTATTTTTGTATTTTTGTAATTTTTTATGCTGGTCCATTGAATCGAGGAAGCATTTGTGTTCTCCGTACTTTGCTCCCCAAGAATTAGAACCAACAAATGGCCGTTAATAAAACTCTTGTGAATTTTGTCGTCAAGTATGATTTTTGAAATATCACATAATTGCATCTAATTCTCTGGAAAGAACGGAAATCAAATCACCTTTGCTTCGCCGATCATTTACTTTGCTATTTCGAAGTTCAGCTATTATAAATTCAGAATCATTATGTGAACCAATCGAAAACTCTCTAATTTTCAATTAATTTAATAATTTAAATTATTTCAATCGGTTTAATCAACTACTTGGTTGTTTCATAATAACACATATTGCACATCTGTAATTTACTTGTTATATGATGATATACAATTTTATAATAGGAACTACCTGACCTGTGCTAGCCTTGCTTCTTCCGCCTGAAACTTTTAAGTTTTCTTCTGTATAACCTTTCTTGAACCCGAAGCAGTATAATTATTTAACAAACAAATTAAATAAAATAATACAAAAATATACCGTACACTTAATACTGGAATCACAGATAATAAACTTATTAAGTTTATTATCTGTGCTGGAATGGACATTAAATTCGGCATAACCCGTGAGAGGGAAACACCGATTTTGTTTGCTTACACGTCGATTATAACAAAAAAGAAAATTCAAAATAAAAATCCCGGAAATATTAACTGACTAGAGGATATCACTGGATTTCAATCTAAAATCTCTCTCCTTCATGTCAAGTACCCAAGTATTTAAAAAGTTACAAATGACGATCTTGTAGCAAGAAGGGGGCAACCTCACTTTTGGTAATTTTTTAACTACTACGAACGTACTTATACTAAATAAACAGACAGATCCGTTTGGTAGAATGTGAACGTAGCTAAGGAGATCCATCCATGTTTTGAAATATATTTTATTACATTTTAATGAAATGACGAATGTTCAGTTTCGAAGTGTTAATAAAGTAAAATTTTATATTTATGTTATTTTATTATTTAATCTATTTTATTATGTTTTTGTGCAAAATGAGGCAGCTCCAAATTACATAGGAAAATAATATCGATAGACCTCTAAAAGTATATATATTTGGGATCAGCATCGAAGATTATGACGTTCTAGCCATGTCCATCAATCTGCACGTTACCAGTTTTTAAAATTTTTAGCTAAAAAGATATAATTTGGTGAAACGATATAATTGTTGGCATTAAAATGTGCCGAAATGTAAGTTATTACTAAAATATTATTTTACGCCGCGGCTAGGGATGAATTATTTTAAAATACATTTATTACAAGTAAATTTGAGCTGGTTTTGATAATACCTACGAGCACAGTCAATAAATATACAGATGCCGCACTCCCATACAAAAAAGTGGTGTATGAAAATGAAATCCACTTAATAAAAAAGCTTTTTAAAAGTTTCAACTAAAAAACTAACAACAAAATCTGTTTTTTCTCTCTCTCTCTTCTACTCCATCAAATCAGTAATCTCATGAAAAATCACACACAGAAAAAAAAAATCAAAAACCTTTTTTTTCTATTCTCTTCTCACTTTATCATGGCACAAACAACATTGTTTTTGTTCAGCTATGCACCAGCACCTGTGCTGCAAAACAAAAAAAAAAGTAGAGAATAGTTGCAGGTGACTAGGGTGGATAACGTTGCGTGCATAGTTCGTATACGTGTTTAGATGGTTGGGTATATGTGTACTTATAATTTTGTTTCTACCTTGATGTACTGCTCGACGAAATCCCATGGAATGTTATTTTAATGAACGGCCACAAGTTTTAAACACTTGATTAAATAGTTCTATGTGCATCGTCGGAAATATTTTTCTACTGTGTCGAAATTTATGAATGTACATATTTATGTATTTGTATTATATTTCCGCCCTCGTAATTACTTACTCTTCACTGCTCTTAGCCTACTTAAGTGAAGGTGGCTAATGTTCAAAATTAAAAAAACTAACTGAATGAGATCACAGACTTTAAGACATTAATCATTAACTTATATTAGGAACACATTTAATTTCAGTTTTATCACCTTTATTGAAGTAGTTTCCAGGGGACACGAACGAGAACGTGGCAGGATATCGACCCCCACCCTCATTTTCAAAACATTCCCCCACGTCATGGATGTCTTCATTTTGTGGTTGCTCCTGCTGAAGCAATATTTGTTCTTCTGTATCACTTTGCAAAATAGCATTCCAATCCACCAAATCATCTTCTTCGCAGTTGGAACATTTCGATTTAAATAAAAATTTTAACGATATAACTTTGGCTAGCAGGGAACCAAATTCGAAAGCGCTTGGATTACTTTTGTTAATATTCCGCGCTCTTATTTTTCCAAACGGTTCAATGTTTAGTATAAAACTTCATTTCTTGTAAAAAATTTACATTTTGATCATTACGTATGAGTGCTGATTTCCATTAAGAAGATCAAAAAGCGTTTTATTTTTTTATAAATTCAGCTGTCGATTTCGCAAAATGGGCTATATGGCATGGAAATTTGTTCAGTTTTAAAGCTTCAATTCCACAAAGCTACAGATCTGCTTCAAACTTAGGCAGCCAACTTCACGTTAATTTTTTGAAACTCAGTAGGGTCAATGTGTGCCAGTGTCAGTTTCGGACATATTTTGGTGGTATTACCTTTCTCAGTATTATAAAGGTATCCAATTACCTTCCAACTTACAATTCCATCAGAAGTGGTCAAATTGTATTTCAATAGGTTGCTCCGAATACTTTTGATAAGATGAGGAATATCGTGCATTCCATGTATGGATTTATCCTTGTAAATAAAGCTAACGTTTTTTTCGCGAAGATTAAGTTTACTAAATAAACTACGATTTGTAGGTCCTTGATCACAGCAAAGAGCTCTTACATTCAGTTTCATCTCTGCATATATGTCTAGAAAATTACATACCTCAATCTCAACTTGTTTCATACGTACTCGTATATTACTTGGGCAAACGACATGATATACAACTTGCTTAAAATTTCCACATAAACTGCGAATCATAAAAACGCTCGCAGACTTAGCGCATATATTTGACCTTTGATTTCTTCCATTTTCAACAAAACCTTCAATTTCGTTCTTGAATTTATTGTACGTTAGATTCGCCTGAAGGCTCATTTCGTCAAAAATAATAATAATTTATTTTTCTTTTGGTGAAAATGTTGCGGTTATTTTTTTTATCTCCTCCAATACATTACTGTTCAATCCTCGAGATAGACTTTTAATCTTAATCCATCTATGTAAAGAAGATGGGTGCGGCGAGTGTAATCCAAGTTGATCTCGTAGAAAGCTGTAGCCGGAAGACGAACGGAAAAAAAAGCACTGCGAAACCCATTTCTCTTCTTCGGTGTATTCTCTTGTACTCTGGGATAGAATCAGCTTTGAAAATGTCTTTATATTTTGATTAACATCAATCAATAAATCCATTTTCTCTTGGATAGGCTGCTTTTCATGCGTCCGTGCCTTTTTTTATTTGCTTCTAAGTGACAAATTTCGTCCAACAGTTTTTTTTTTCAATTTTTCACTTTCTTTTATCTTTTTTTTCAACCCATCATTTGATTTCTTAAGTTTGTTTATTCTCTTTATATAAAAAGACTGCCTTTTAAGCTGAGTCTCACAGTTTGCGCAATTAAATTCTGCGTTTTCATTGAATCCTGTTCTTGATAACGTTTTTGAAGCTAAGTTCAATTCTTCTTCTGAAATTTCTTCACTTATTGCCATGGAGTTTAATCTGGTTTCTTTGTGATTTATATAGGTTAGTAAAGCCTTGCTAGGATCAAAATATATCGTATCGTCATCATCATTACCAATAGAAAAATTCTCTGTTTGTTTCAAAAATAGAGACGGATAAGCAGTTTGTTTTAAATATTTTTTCCAAATGTTATTATTTTCAAAGTGCTTGCTGCATATCCGCGGACTTTTAAAATTTTCTGTTTTGCCTATAAATAATAATAATAAAAGAAAATATTTTTTTACGTAAAACCACAACATATAATAACGTTCAATATACAAACGATCGAATCGATAAACTACGGAACAATTAAATCGAGCACTTTTTTATTTATCCAACAGGAGTCACTTTTTCATTGAAACACAGAATGCAAAGATATGTGTGGCAAAAATTAACTGTCACTAATGAACGGAAGTAGGGGAAAGAAATGAGCGAAAAATAAAAAAAACTTTATTTGCTTTAGGTGAGCTTTTCTTTTCCGAAACCTATTTGTCACCTAAGGCTTGTCACGTAAGATAAAAAATTTCCTCATTTTTTATATGGGCGTGCGACATCCGTATATTTATTATCCGTGCTACGAGTATAAAGTAGACATGTTTTGCTATAACCTATGTAGGTAGACATGTACATATGCTTCATCTTAAAGTTCAAAAGCAGATTGCGTACCTAATATATTTGTTCACAATTTAATGTTCTTAATTGTAGGGGTATGGACCAAACTATAGTTTTGATATAGGAATGAGTAGTTTTGAGACAGCGACTGCATAGAACCAGCGAAAATAATAAATATCCTTTTTATATAAGAGCAATTTTCCGGCAACTCCCGGTTAATATATATTTAAGGAATGTGCAAAAAAGTTAATTTTTTGCCCATAAATTATTCATGTTATCTCAAGGTCATTAAACAAATTATTAGGAAATAATGTATTCTCTTAAATGTGGCAGAAGAGCGAAGCAAGACGAGCATGGTAAGCTAGATCCTATTATGAAATTGTTCCAAGTTTTTTTTTTTTTTTTTTGTCTTTGAATTTTCCATAAATTTACCGCTGGCATTCTAACACCCCTTAACGCAGACACCGTGTATACCAAATTTCATCCTTGCAGCTAAAAATGTTAGCCCCAGGAACTGGTAACATGTAGATGGACGGACATATCAGAGCGTCATAACTTTCGATACCGATTCCAAATATATGTACATCAGTACGTGGCGTCCATACAAGCCGATTCCTTCCGGCTTCCCTTTTCAAATATCAAAAATTTTTATTTTGCCACTTTCCAACCATCACATTCAATTATTTGTTCATCAAACCATTTTTCATAACTTTATACACGCTCGAAGATGAAATGCTGCGACCACTTCGGTTGTTTATTCATTTTTACTCATACACAAACTCGCACACATAGGCGAGACAAGTGTGAACTCCTCTAGCGAAAGAGCGTGCAATGAATTTTTTTGAGAAGCCGTTCATTTTCCGGCTTATGCATTCATTTCTTCACCATACGAACTTTTAACTCCATTCCTTTCTGGCATATAGTAGAAGTTTATTTGCGATTTCTTTGTCTAACATACATTCGCTTATGAGGAAAATAACACGAGATTTCTCGTCTTTTGTGGATTAACATTGGTGGAGCAGAAAGGTTTTAGTTAGAGGGAGTTTTTTTTTTTATTGTGGGCAACAAAATAAGTCGACGAAAATCGAGTTAATGGGTGATGTAGTGGTTCGAACAGCGTTTGAGGTTTTTCTTACTTGTTGGGTATTTTTTTTTTTTGCAAATTTGAAATGACGGTTGCAAATCGGTTGTGTCGTTGTGCGTGATTTATTGAAAATTTGGATGCAAATTTTTGTGATTTTAGTGACTGCTAATTATTAGAAAATTTTAAAAATTTAGCAATTACATATTGGTAGTTAAGTAAGTGTTTTAAATTATTAAATTATTATAAAATAGTGAGTGAGCTAAGTGAATAGTTATTAGCTATATACCAAGTAAGTAATTATAAATCTACTCAAGAGGTGCCCCATTGAACATTCTTATTATTCTTAGACAAGGTGTCTCTAGTTAATTTTGAGTGTTGTTTAACTGATTTTCTTCTAAAAGAAAACGAGTTCAGTAAGCTTTCTTTTTTGTAAAAAAAAAAGTTATAGAACTAAGTCGTGTCGAGCGAATCAATGAAAATTGATTATACGTGAAAGGATGGGTATCAGAAACATTTTTATGAGACTTTTTACAAAAAGAATCCATGGCTGACTGGCAGTTGCAAATTAAATAGAATGTTTTGTTTTCCTTGTCTTCTTTTTTCTAATTCTACTAGTGTTTGGAGTCACACAGGTTTCTTTGACATAAACAATTTTATTAATTCTTCAAAAAAAACATATTCAAATGGAAAAGCATATAAGTTAGCGACAAATACGCTTAGCTCGTATAAGTGCAGTCGCTGCATTTCCCACGTTACCGATCATTAGTGGAAAACGTGTAAGATGCACACGACACTAATAATCGCAACATTCACAAATATTCATCCGCCGGTAACCCGATGCAACTTCCCGGAATCACCTGTCTGCGCACCGTTGTTGTTCCCGGAATTCATCGTAGCAGCTAGCGTATGCATAGGCGATAAGGTTAAGTTGTTAGTTTGTAAGTTCGAGTTTTGTTTCTACCGTTGCACAATAAAGAGCTCTTGCTCGTAAAAAAATATTTTTTTCGGCTTTTAAACATAAAAAAGCTTAATTGGCGCCCGAGCAATCCTTGAACCAGTAGTGAGAAGTGTACAATAGTGAATAAAAAATCACATAGTGATATAATTATTGATACTCTCCGCTAAGCCCGAGCAATCCTTGAACCAGTAGTGAGAAGTGTACAATAGTGAATAAAAAATCACATAGTGATATAATTATTGATACTCTCCGCTAAGACCGAGCAGCCTTCATCTACAGTATAAATAACAAGTAGTGAAGTGAACTAGTAGCGAAAAGTGACAACAATAAAAAATTCCATAGTGAAGTGATCGTCGAAATTTTCTGCTATTAAGGAAGAACAACTCCCCTGGAATCCGGCCCCCGAGTACCGAAAGGAAAAAGGAAGCAGTGTTCAACAGCCAGCCGCTCCAGCGATCAGTGTGCCATAAGCAGAAGATGTGGTACTTTATGTAAGCTAGTGATTAAGACTAAATTCATTTTTTTTTCTATTCTTAACTGATAACAATTTGAAATAATAGAATTTAAGAGAGTAATCAGATAATTTCAAATAATATAATTTAGAAAAAGTGATTAGACAATTTAAAATAATAAAATTTAAGAAAGTAATTGGACAACTTATAATAATAGAATTTAAGAACGTAGTTAAAGTAGATTAGTCATTATCGCGGATAGAAATTAATTTAACCAAATTTATAAGATTTATTGATTCCTCGTCACATACTTTCTTTTCTCTTTCTCTCTCCTTTTGCTTTTGTGAGTGCGGAATAAATAAAAATGTCAAACCCGAATAACCTCATTCGACCACCCGTGCTTAATATCCCACCAGTTGAAAATCATCCTCAACCAGACCCTCTACAGCCTCAGGCCCAAGCGCGCCCTCTCATTCCGTCTGCCCAATTAATTAATACGATCACCAGCATCGTCCAATCAATACTTCACCCCAATCTCGATCCCCTCATTGCCCAGGACCAGCGTATAGAGCCTGAACACGGTAATGATCTCTCAGAACTAGATAAAATTCCGGACGTGGTAAGAAGCCTTCGAGAGTTCACAGGGAAACCTGGCGAATTCAGTTCCTGGAGAAAAAGCGTAGATCGCGTCCTCCAAATATATCAACCCCTTCAGGGAACTCCCAGATATTACGGCATTATAAGTACGATCAGGAATAAAATTATCGGTGAGGCTGACGCCGTGTTGGAATCATACAACACTCCGTTAAATTGGAAAGCTATTTCCAAGTGCCTAATGTTACATTACGCGGACCAAAGAGATCTCAACACTTTGGAGTACCAAATGATGTCCCTAGTACAAGGTAACTCTTCAGTGCAGGATTTCTATCAATCGGTCTACACGCACCTATCCCTCATACTTAATAAAGTACAGTGCATGGACGTAGGGAACGAGTCAATTTCTCTACTTACCCGTAACTATAGAGATAAGGCACTCGGCACGTTTATACGTGGCCTTAACGGCGACCTTCCAAAATTACTAGGCATTCGAGAACCAACGGACCTTCCGCAAGCCCTTAATCTATGTCTGAAGCTTGAGAATCAAGGATTCAGATCGAATTATGCAAACAATAAAAACTCTTTTACGCACAGATTCAATCAAACCGCTCCCCACCCACCGGCACGAAATCATGGACAGCAGTACAACACTCGACGAGAACCCTTTTTCCCACAAGTGGCCTACTTGCCGCAAGTTCACCCACACCAAAACCTTCCGCAGGCTTATCCACAACAAAATATTCGTTATCCAAATTATCCACAATACAGTTACCCTCACTACAATTCTTATCCTAACCCCAACCCACCCCCCCGTCCTTCGGCTCCTAAGCCGCAGCCAAAGCCAGAGCCCATGGATACCTCGTCTATAATGACGAAAGCGGTTAACTACCAAAACAGGCCACCGCAATTTAAATACGCAGGCAAGCGTCCACCAGGACCTTCGATGCAGGCCCATATCCCAAACAAATATCAGAGAAACTTTCACATTGACGTCGGATCAACTCCACCAGACCCACCGGAGTTCTACATAGAACCAACAGGTTACGTCTGTCCAACTGACCTTTACGCATTTTACGGTCAAAACGACATAAGGGAAGTAGAACACGACCCTGATCTCAGGAACTACGTGATCAGCCAGGCTGAACAATTCTCACAAGAAGACAATCTAGCTCAATGTGACCAAGAATCCCAGGAATTCAGTGACATTAATTTGTTAGGTTAGCCGACTCTTCGCTGCCCTATATCCAGTGCAAGACGAAGAGTGGACAAATACTTAACTTCCTAATAGATACAGGTTCGAGTAAGAACTATATTCAACCCAGTTTAATAACAAACCCCCTCCCAAATAATCAACACTTTTTCGCCAAGTCTATCGCAGGAGACGTCAAAGTAACCCAACACACGTTTTTGAACCTTTTTGGCCAACCAGTAAAGCTTAAATTTTTCCTTCTACCAACGCTAAAGTCATTCCATGGAATAATTGGAAATGATAGTCTTAAACAACTATCAGCTGTCATTCATACAAAAGACAATTTCATGACGATTCTTGATAAAGTTAAAGTTAAAATCAAACAACGCGAATCACAAACAATAAATTCTCTGACCGTTAAAATAAACAGCATGCCTGAATCGCAAAGACGAGCCATAAATGCTATCGTACACAAATTTCGCCCCTTGTTCTCAGAACCAAACGAAAAACTCACCTACACAACAAAAGTTACAGGCGAAATACGTACACAGTCCGACTCCCCGGTATACTCTAAATACTACCCGTATCCCGCATCGCTCAGAGATGAGGTAGATAAACAGGTCCAAAAGTTGTTAGAAGACAACATAATCAAACCATCCCGCTCTCCATACAATTCCCCAGTGTGGATTGTTCTTAAGAAAACCGACTCAAACGGGAATAAGCAATTTAGACTCGTAATTGATTATAGGAAATTAAATTCCGTAACAATCTCAGACCGCTACCCAATACCTGAGATTAATGAAGTCTTATCACAATTAGGACAAAGCAAATTCTTCACAGTCCTAGACCTGAAAAGTGGGTTTCACCAGATTCCACTCAAGGAATCGGATATGGAAAAAACCGCATTCTCGATCAACAATGGGAAGTTCGAGTTCACACGACTCCCATTCGGCTTAAAGAACGCACCATCCATCTTTCAGCGTGCGCTTGACGATATTCTGCGATCTTACATCGGGAAATTCTGCTACGTCTACATTGATGATATCATCATCTTTAGCAAAGACGAAAGCGATCATGTGAGACACGTAGAAGAAATATTCAGAACGTTAAGCGAAGCCAATATGAAGGTACAATTAGACAAATGCGACTTCTTTAAAGAAGAAGTCGAATTTTTGGGCTTCATTGTATCGTCTAAAGGACTATCGACAAACCCCGCAAAAGTTCAAGAAATAGTCAATTTTCCCGTTCCCAAAACTCTTAAAGAGCTAAGATCATTCTTAGGCCTATCAGGTTATTACCGTAGATTCGTGAAAGACTACGCAAAACTAGCCAAACCTTTAACAACTTTACTAAGAGGTGAAGAAGGGAGAATATCAAAAAACAAATCCGCAAGAGTCCCAATAACACTCACACCAGATGCGATCTCAGCCTTTCAAAAAATTAAGAGCTCATTGGTCTCCAGAGACCTAGTTCTTGTCTATCCAGACTACAAAAAAAGTTTCGAGTTAACCACTGACGCCTCTAATTCTGCTCTTGGCGCAGTACTATCGCAAGGTGATAGACCCATTATGTTCATTTCTAGATCGTTGAGCATAACCGAAGAAGCCTATGCGGCTAACGAGAAGGAGATGCTCGCTATCATATGGGCTTTGAATACATTAAGAAACTATTTGTATGGTACTGCACACGTCAAGATATTCACAGACCACCAACCCCTTACGTACGCCCTGAGTAGTAAGAACAATAATTCCAAGATGAAACGCTGGAAAGCGATTTTGGAGGAATATAACTACGAGCTGAATTATAAGCCAGGAAAAAGTAATGTTGTAGCTGACGCACTATCTCGCTTACCGAAAAATTCCGAAGTCAACTCATTGACTATGACACAACATAGTGACGAAAGCTCGTCGCACGATTTAATACCAGCCGTCGAAAGCCCAATAAATGTATTTAAAAACCAATTAATGCTTCTTATCGGTAACAATGAAAACTATGAGTTCAAAATCCCCTTTCCAACATACCATAGGCACACCTTTACACAAAAAGAGTATACTGACGAAGACTTAACGTCTATCCTGAAACGATACCTCAACCCAAGTGTGATTAATGGAATCTTTACAACAGAACCTATTATGGGGAGAATCCAAGAAATTTACCCCTTTCATTTCAGATTATATAAAGCTAGATTCACACAAACTCAGGTTACGGACCTAACAGACGCAAACGAACAAGAAAACAGAAGCCTTCAAGAATAACGAACCACACAGATAATGCTAACCCCAACATCCTTTTCATATCCCATCAAGTAACAGAACTCCGCAATCTAATAAGCCATCTGAAACCTATATTCAGGAAACGCAGATCATTAAATTTCCTTGGAAGTACTTGGAAGTGGATCGCTGGCAGCCCCGACCACGATGACTTCCAACTCATAAAAGCAAAAATGCACAACCTTTTGGAAAACAATAATAAGCAAATTATAATCAATAAATCTTCTATTGACAGGATAAATGAAATCACCAATGTAACCGGTCATATAATGAAACTTATCAAATCTGACGAAAATATTAAAAATAACTATATCTTAGATGTAAAATACAAAATAGACCTTATAAAGGAGGAGATAAAAAATGCTTTACTTTGGGCAAAAGCCAAGATTGTTAACTCTTTTATATTGTCAATGTCAGAGATACAAATAATCCAAAATGTTTTTGAAAATGATAACCTACCGTATGTCAACTTTGAAGAAGCGCTTGAATTCGCTGATGTAAAAATTGCATCAAATGCATCAACAATCCTCTATATAATCAATATACCCACTACCGAAATAGAAACATGTAATAATCTTTTTATCAAAGCTATAAGGAAATCAAGCACTGTAATAAAAATTCCTTATGAATATGTTTTAAATTGTAAAGATAATGCTTGTGGTATAAGACGAAATTGTCAAACTTATAATAAGCTAACAATATGTAAAACAAATTGTATCGAAAGTCTAACAGAAGATGAATGCATACCAAATTTGTTAAGAAGCCGACCGTCCAATTGCCCTGAAACAAATAATCAGCACGTCCCCGTCATCGAGCAAATACTCCCTGGAACCCTATTTCTGAACCAGTTCAATGGATCGATACTCGTCCAAAGAGAAACAATCAACCTTACTGGAACTTTCATCATACAGTACCACAACGACTCCGTCTACGTGAATGGTCAAAATTATAGCTCAAACGAAATCTCTATAACCAAACCCCTTCCGGCCATAGTTCAACCCGATTCGTCTATGAAAACATACGAGGAAGTTTTAACTCTCGAGATGATGAAGGAGCTTCACATCAATAACACTAAACACATAGAACAACTACAAGAAGATCAACAAACATACCAGACAGCAAACTACAGTCTGATAACATTGGTATTGATAGCATCCATTGTTATCGCAGTAAATCTAATCATAACCATGCAAAAGAACAGGACTAGCATCCCCGCTGAAAAAATAGAAGCATCAACGACTGCACCGGAAACCAGTAAAAATGTACCAGTCCTTTATATGGTCACGAGCGAGGACGCTCGAGTCTAAGAAGGGAGGAGTTAGCGACAAATACGCTTAGCTCGTATAAGTGCAGTCGCTGCATTTCCCACGTTACCGATCATTAGTGGAAAACGTGTAAGATGCACACGACACTAATAATCGCAACATTCACAAATATTCATCCGCCGGTAACCCGATGCAACTTCCCGGAATCACCTGTCTGCGCACCGTTGTTGTTCCCGGAATTCATCGTAGCAGCTAGCGTATGCATAGGCGATAAGGTTAAGTTGTTAGTTTGTAAGTTCGAGTTTTGTTTCTACCGTTGCACAATAAAGAGCTCTTGCTCTTAAAAAAATATTTTTTTCGGCTTTTAAACATAAAAAAGCTTAATTTATACGTAGCTGCTTGCATTTGCATGAATTTGGCGAATATCGCATAGAGACTTCTTAAGGGAATTCTTACGAGGCTCATAATAGAAAAGTTGATCGCAATCGCGATTTAATGAAGCGTTTCATAGACACTGTATGTTAAGTCTCCGGTTACGATTAAAATCTACTACTTTAATATTTTCTATTCTTGTTACCTTGGTCACTCTGACACGTTACTTTCTCTTTTTTCTATACATATATGCAAACGTAACTTCTCTAACATTGAATAAAAGGTTGAGCTGATTCTTTCGTTAACATTGGACCAGTGCACTAGCAAGTTTTTTTTATTTCAAGCGAAGAAAGGTTGTTTCTGCGAAGGATTTCGATTCATTTTAATTATCGAAGTTAACATTGGCGACCGTGACAGGACTTGTGTCCTCAAACTTTTTATCCCCATCAATCTATTAATCGAAGATAATAAAAGGGAGAAAAAATATATCACCACGTTGTATACACTGGCTGTTGCTTGCACAGCTAACGGACAACGGGATCATCGAACGTGTCTTATCGTCGAAGAAATCTTCATAGGAAACATTTTTTTTTTTTGTTTTTTGTACAAATAAGCACCTGCTGCGTCATCATTTAATACATCTGCACATGCTGCGGAATTCGATTCTACACATCCATTTGCTGCTAGGAGAAACCGATTGCTAATTAAGGTACGTACGTACATAACTACATACATATCACAATGTCAGAAACGAAAACTGCGAAGCTGGAAATTAAAAGGCAAACCTTAATTGGTCAACAAGATCGGGTAAAACAATTTGTGGAGAAGATGTCTACTGCTACACTAAAGGAGCTCGAAGTGCGGCTAAGCTCATTGGAGAGGTACTACTCGGAATTCCAAGCTATTCAGTCAGCTATAGAAGAACTTGATATTAAAGAGGGCGAGTCAGATGTTCGTGTAATATATGAAGAACTGTATTTCATATTACAACCGTCAATCGCAGTCGCTATATCTGATTGTCAAACGAGTAAACGAATCCTCTGAGAAAGACAACACGATTTTTTTTTTTTTTTTTTTATAGTTTGCGCGCGCCAAATGGGATATGAATACCATTAAATTATTTCAGGGCACGGGCGTTTGCAGAAATTGAGAGAGAGAGAAAGAAAGATTGGTGTAGTGGGTTTGAAACTTAGGTGGTATTAAGTTTCAGTAAACTCCAAGGGTGGCGTCCAGATAACTGGGGAGCTTGTTTGTTTTGCTTTTTGTCGTTGCTCATGATTCACAGTATTTTTTTCCCTCCACCTGATGTCATCATCACGATCAAGTTGCATTTAAGCCATATGACCACTCTACTGCCAGTGTTATGCCTTCGCAGTAGAGTTGACTAAGCTTTCGCAATTGATCGACTTTTTTTATTTATTTCAAACGAAATAAATAGATGATTGTTGAGATAAGGATTTGAACCGGAAACCAAGAGCGTGACAAGCGTTGATGTTACCACTACACCACCGCCACCCCACGATGTTCAGTACCTCAATGAGTGGAAATACAGTAAAACTTCCAAAGGTCCCGTTACCAACTTTTAACGGTGACTACACTAAGTGGCTGAGTTATTATGAAACATTTTTAGCACTTGTAGAGCAAAACGAATCGCTTGACAACATAACAAAGTTTCACTACCTTCGAGCGTCACTTTCAGGAGAAGCACTCCGACGCATACAATCTATCGAAATCACCACAAAAAATTACCTCGAAGCCTTAAAAATGTTTAAGGATCGCTGCGCTAAGAAGTCAATAATAGTTGAAGAACATATTAAAACGATTCTTAACTTTCCGTCAGTTTCCAGGGTTACGGCAGATAGCATTCGCGAGCTCGTTGATAGTGTGAATGTACACTTACGATCTCTAACTTCGCTTGGACGACCGGTAGCGCAGTGGGACGACCTAGTCATAAGCATTGTTTTAGCTAAACTGGATCACACCACAAACGATAAGTGGATCGATGAACGCACAACCTAACGGCTACCTACGTTGAAAGAGTTGGTCGACTTCTTAGATAAACGCTGTCAACAATTGGGAAGGAAGAAGCAAGGGGATCATTCGTCGTAACACCGAAACTTAAGGTATGTCATTATTGTTCAGCTCATAATCACAACATATACCGCTGTAGAAAATTTTTAACATTAACTCTTATGCGACGATTCAGTCTGCCACAATGCCATTTACTGCGAATCTTTGTTTCCATGTGCTTCCACGCATTAGTGAACGATTACCTGATTTAGGTATCAATGTTTCGGAATGGAAGTTACCTAGCAATGTACGATTAGCTGACCCAAGGTTCTTTGAACCGACGAAGATTGACATCCTATTAGGGGCAGAAATTTACTTCGATATACAGCAGACGACATACCACTGTCGTCTGCTGAAATTGAAGGTTTCGAGCTTCCCCACAAGTCCATGACTCAGGAAGAAAAACTATGCAAGATTCATTTCTTAGAAACCGTGCAACGGACCAATAATAACCGATTCATTGTACGATTGTCTTTTCGTAAGCCCACATCGGTTTTGGGGAATTCGCTCGAGGCAGCCAAAAAACGCCTTTTATCCTTAGAGCGACGTTTCAAAAAGGATCCTCAGCTTCAAGAACAGTACATCAAGTTCATGGATGAGTATGAAGCACTCAATCGCATGCGCAAGGTGCCGAAGCTCGTTCCAAACAATTTCTTTTTACCGCACCATGCTGTCATAAAGGCTAGAGTTCCACAACCAAGGTACGCGTCGTATTTGACGCCTCATTAAAAACTACCACAAATGTGTCACTAAACGACATTCTGATGACTGGACCCACAATACAGTCGGATTTGTGTGCAGTCATCGTTTGCCTTCGGCCCGTATTTACCGCTTCGTGTTCACCGCCGATGAAAAGGAAATGTTCCGTCAAATTGAAGTCGACCCCATTGACCGACCGTTTCAAATGATTGTTTGGAGAAGAAACCCAAGTCAAAATATGAGCTTATATGAGTTGAATACAGTTACGTATAGTACGTCAGCTGCACCGTACTTAGCTACTCGTTGTCTTAACCAAGCAGCTGTTGAAGGAGAATTGAAGTACCCAACGGCGTCAACTGCGGTGCAAACTCAAACATACGTCGATGATATCATGACAGGCGCTCATAAGCTTGATGATGCTATCAAGCTGCAAAGGGATCTAGTACAGATGTTGAATGAATCACACTTTGAACTTCGTAAGTTTTGTTCAAATGAACCTTTGCTACTAAGTGAAATTTCTGAAGAACATAGGGAACGCTGTCTTAGAATTGGTCAAACTGATGTGGTCAAAACACTTGGCCTCACTAAACACGAGACGATAACCAAGAGGAACATCTTTTCAGATCTTGGCAAATTATTTGATCCGCTCGGTATGGTCGGTCCAGTGATAATACTTGGTAAAATCTTTCTACAGGAACTATGGAAACGTAAATTTTCCTGGAACGAAACACTTCCAGATCCATATCGGATTCATTATGTCCAGCAGCTGCATTTACTGATGTCTGAATTAGTTAAACGCATCCTTTCAAATTTACCTGAAACGGTTCAAAGGAAGTTTTATTACAGCGACTCCAAGGTAACATTGGCTTGGATTTGGAAACCTTCATACACTTGGCAAATGTTTGTCGCGAATCGGGTGGCGAGAATCCAGGAATTAACAACACCTGAGGAATGGACATACATAAACACGAAGAACAATCCAGCCGATTTAATATCGCGAGGAGTGCTACCAGAAGTTTTATTGCAGTCAGCACTATTAGGACCACAATTCCTGAAGCTTACTCCAGAATTCTGGCCACAAGCACAACAGCCGGTCACATTAGACATTTGCGAAGTACCCGATCAACGTTCTATCAAAACTGTACTCTTTTCAACTAGCAATAAATACGTTGATCTCTTTGCAGCCGTTCTTCATAGAGGATCATTGCAGAAGCTAGAAAGAATTTTCGCATATTGCTACAGGTTCATTAATAACGTTAAGCTTTCTGAATCAAAGAGGACATACTATTTCTGAGCTAAACGCAGCACTAACAGGAATCTTGCGCAATAATCAACGTGTGTACCTAAACAAAGAACACAATCGTTTACTAGCAGCAGAGGAGGTAGAAGGATCAAGCCAGCTCACGAGTCTCAGCCCATTCGTGGACGACAAGGGGCTTATTCGTGTTGGCGGACGTCTTCAAAATGCAGTAGGAACTTACGACTTTAAACATCCGGTTATTCTTTCTAAATCGGACTTCACTAAATTTTTAATAACCTCTTTTCATTTTATGCACATGCACGCGGGGCCTCAAACACTTCTTTCTATTACACGGCAGCGCTTTTGGCCAATTGATGGTAAGAATCTGTGCCGCAATATCGTCCACCAGTGCGTAAGATGTTTCCGCACAAAACCAAGAAAAGCAGATCTTCTCATGGGTAGCCTACCAAAGGAGAGAGTTGAACCTGGTCGTGCATTTCTGACCACTGGAATTGACATCTGTGGACCAATTTACATCAGCTCCAAGATCCGAGGACGTGCCCTTATTAAGGCTTACCTATGCCTATTTATATGCTTTACCACCAAAGCAATCCATATAGAAGTAGTCCGCGATTTATCATCGGAAGCGTTCTTAGCCTCACTGCGACGCTTTATTGCCAGAAGAGGCATATGCTCGAGGATATTTTCTGACAACTCCACGAACTTTGTTGGAGCTAAGAACCAGCTATACGAGCTCTATCAACTTTTTCAAAGGGAGTCTCACAAACAAGCTGTACAGGAACAATGCCAAAGGGATCCCCCAAGGTCTCCACAAAACGGCAAAATATCATCTGCTTCGGGTAATCGCGCAGAACACACTCACCTTTGAAGAATTGGCTACCTTGACCGCACAGATTGAAGCGATACTTAATTCCAAGCCTATAACGCCGCTGTCATCGGATCCAAACGACTTAAACGCCCTCACGCCTGGACACCTTCTGGTTGGTGCTCCTTTAACTTCGTTTCCTGAACCTGACATTTCCGAGATTCCTATCAATCAACTGTCCAGATTTCGGCGACTTCAGCACTTGCAACAGATATTTTGGAAGAGCGTCACAAATGGAAGTTCAAGGGCATTATCATGGCAGCAGGCACTCTTGTACTTATCCAGGATGATAATCTGCCGCCCTATCGGTGGTCACTTGATCGGGTAATAACAACATATCCGGGCAGAGACGGTGTTCATCGCGTAGCACAGGTGAAAACACAAAACGGAGACTTCAAGCGGGCAGTTACCAAATTGTACCCTCTACCGATGGAAGAGTTTAAGCATACTTAGTATACCTTAAGGAGGCCGAGATGTTAAGTCTCCGGTTACGATTGAAACCAACTACTTTAATATTTTCTATTCTTGTTACCTTGGTCACTCTGACACGTTACTTGACGTTTTCTCTTTGTTCTATACATATATACAAATGTAACTTCTCTAACATTGAATAAAAGATTGAGCTGATTCTTTCGTTAACATTGGACCAGTGCACTAGCAAGTTTTTTTATTTCAAGCGAAGAAGGGTTGTTCCTGCGAAGGATTTCGATTTATTTTAATTATCGAAATTAACAGTGTAGTTCTTCTAGGAAAACAAGAGCTGGCATTTCGGGGTATCAGAGACCCGATGGCAATATCATTCGCGTATAGTGAACGTCTTATTCAATTGCAGAGAAGACATAGAGCTTGCGAAGCAAGAGATCGAGGGTTTTGAGTCATTGATTCATTCTGAATTTTTAAACTCATTTGACTCAATCTATGAGAGCGTAAGTAACTGCTCAGAACCTCCACGCAAACGCCGACTACTTTATATTGATTCAAATACAAATTATAGCTGAATTTTTAAAGCAATTATAGATTATGTTACAAGTCAGTTTAAGAATAGGTATAGTTCATTTAGGTCATACATTTTCTTTGATTTATTAAACAAATCAAAATATGAATATTTTTCTAATTCAATGCCGGATTACAAAATATCTTCTTTAATTACCCTATTTCATGGAATTTTTAATTTTACTACTTCAAAAAAAGAAACTCAAAGTTTGATACACTACCCCTTCACTTAAAAAGCTTGAGGTTTTTCAACTTTTTAATACGGAAATGCTTAGAGATACTTTTTCTCAAGCTCTAACATTGTGTGAAATCTGTTTAACCCTACCTTTGACTGTGCCCTCTGTCGAAAGATCTTTTTCGACTTTAAAAATAGTCCACACTTAAGAAATTCCCACAAAGAAGAAAGACTCTCAGACCTGGCACTTTTATCTATCGAAAAGTACCTTCTTTTAGAAATTAAAAATAACTCAAATTTTTGTGAAATAGTTTTAGCAGAATTCGTAAAAAAGAATCGTAGGATAGCTTTAGAGTACAAATAGGTAGTACATAATTGTAATTGCTAAATTTTTTTTATTTAACAACGCTCCGAGTTATCAATAACTTGTAGGTATAGATTATTCTGCCCAGAACGGCTTCTTTCGAAGCCACTTTTTTTATGCGATGAGCTCATTGCCTACGTAAATTCCAATGACTTAAAGTATAACAAAGGTGGCTTAGATTGCATATCTTAAGTCTGTGTTTCGAATAAGCACGAAAATAGTATGTAAGTCTTGAATAAAACATTTTACTTAACATTTTTTCGACTTCCCTCTCTTGAAATTTCACCCCACGCCACTGATGTACATATATTCTTTTGAAGGTACATATATTGTTATTATTTTGTTATGTTATAAATTATGTATCGAAATTAATATAGGGTATACTCGTAATAATGGAGTAAAAGAGCAAATCTACATTTGAGTTCTGAAGGTGGTCTTAAATTGAGCAGGTTAAGTATTCCAAATTCTGACTCCTAGGAAAAACGTAGATATTGTTAGTACGTAATTAGAAAAAAATTGTCAAGTGGGATTCGGGCCTCGCGCAGTTAGTGTTCTGAACCGTTATTTTGATTTTATCCTAATCTAGAATCTTTAAACCATCTTCTCTAGCCTTAACCAAACTCAGTAACGGATTTCAATGAAATCTGAATCGTTGATTTAAACTGACAAATGTAGTGGCAGTTGGATCATATTTGAATCATCTCTCACATACGCCTAACTCAAGAACCACTTAAATGATATCGTCAATACCATGGTTTTTGAGGTTTTTGTTCAGGAAATTTTATCCGAAAAAAATATTTAATTATATATTTGAATACACAAACATTTTTTGTTTTCTCTTAGTACATTATTCCCCCAAAAGACCCCCCACATAAAATATGTTTTACAATTTTGTTCCCTGATTACTTTTTGGTCCACTATCGTCATTATATCACTTCATTGTTTTATGAATTTCTATTTTCGCTCGTTGTTTCGGTATAGGGTTAAACAAAATAAGATCGTTTTGTTCGTCATAAAGTACCGCATCTGTTTGGCAATTGATCAAATACAGCAACCAGGATCTACCAATTCCTGTACAAGGTCAAATAGAGATTCCGCCGTTGGGGGTCGGAAAAATATTCAATTATTCAAATAGTATAGATTTAGAGGTTCTGTGATAACTGAGGACAACTGATACCTTGGACCCCAATGTATCGCTTACGGCGAGTGAGAATTTAGGGATTTTTTTTTTTTTTTAGCTTTTTATTAATTTCAATTCATTTCATACTTACTTGCTAGACAAAAACGCTTAAAACTAGCTTAACTAACTTAACTATCTTACTCTAACTTACTGGCCCTATGCGGGCGCTCTAAGCTAATCTTCATTCTTATCTATGTCTTTCGACTTAATCTACTAATTATTAATATTTTATTTCCAGAACAAATTAAGACTAAGAAAAATTTGTATTTATTTTTTAAAAAACTTAGTAAGAGTACTTTTTTTTTCCATCTTATATATAAAACTTAAGTGCTACCTTAAAATAAATCTTAACCTAACTTAACTACTTGCATAATCAAATATGCACTTTTTTTGTGGTTTTTATGATTTTTTTTTTTTTTTTTTTATTCAAGTGCTGTGTTTTTTTTTTCGTATAAATAAATAAACTTAAACTACCTAAACCTAGACACCTAAAAACTATGTAAGCCGGCCAAGGCAAAAATATGGCGGCCAACTTTGCCGTACTGGACCTACCCCGGATCAAAAGGGATCGACGAGGGAGCTCCCTCCATTAACCACCAGAATTGCTGGTGCTGGTTCAACACATCTTTTATATCGCGCCCCGATACCGATCTACTGAATCGGAGACGCTCCTCAGTGCTCTGTGCGACGTCTTGGCTGTAGTTGAGCCGCCTGTCCACAGTAGTCCGGGCAACGTGAAAGATTAGCGGCACCGCTGATCTATCCTGGATCAGTCCTGTCTGATCGAAATAGAGGAATGCTTCTGGGGGATCATAGCCGTTAAGGCTATGGTACGTATAGTTGGGGTAATAAGCCCCGAAGATCAGGTTATTCATCGAGGTCATTGCTCTTGCAATGTGCCTTCGAGTCATCTTGACCAGGAAATTGTCCACTCTTATCAGATTCGCCCTGTTGTATAGGACCTCATTAGAATAGAATTTTATGTACTGAGACTCTGGTGTTCTGTACAAGTGAAGGCAAGCCCGAAGGCGGGCCCTCTCAAACACCCGAATCTTTTCCATCCTACTTGCCCCTATGTTGAACCACACGGGACATCCATATGTGAGCATGGGCCGAATGAGGGCCGTGTAGCAGATTACCTTTACTCTTGCATTGAGTTGCTTGCTATAAAAGTCTCTTTGTAAGGGCGAAGGCAGTTCGGGCTCTGGCCAGAGCAGCATCTACATGTTTGTTAAAATATAGATATTGGTCTAGCCAAAGTCCAAGGTATCTGACCACGTTTTGACACGCAAGTGGACGCCCGTGCTGTCCAATTATAGAGAACTTTCGTCAATTCTTTCTGGTATCCCTAGAGGTCAGAGACAACGGCGTTCTGAATAGAATGGTTTCTGACTTCTGAAGGTTGATCTTCAACTTCCAGTCGTCGCAATATCGCTGAATCTTATCGAAGTCACTCTGCAAGAGTGCTGCAATGACGTCGATCTTAGGTCCTGATCTGTACGCAATCAAATCGTCTGCGTACGCTATTGCGTGCTGAAGAGATCCTATCAGATCAGCCGTGTAAATATTGAAAAGTATCGGTGAATTAACCGCATCCTGTTGCAGACCATTTTTAATTTCGAACGTCCCAGCAGAAGTCACATTGCCATTTTTCACAACGAACTTTCTACTGGTAAGCATATTAAGCAACATGTACAGCAGTGGTTTGCTTATGCCCAACCTGCTCAACTTGTAAAAGAGCCCTTCCAACCATACGGTATCGAAGGCCTTCTCCAAGTCAATCAGGCAGGCACCCGTGCATTGGTTCTTGCTTTTATTCCATTGGATATCCGACACCAGTTTAGACGCGGCATGTATTGTATCATGCAACGCCTTGAAACCGAATTGGTTATCCGGAACTATGTTATTGTCCTAAACCCACTTAATCAAGGCTCTATTGATCACTTTTTCGAATACCTTGCTGATATTCGGAAGGAGACTTATCGACCGGAGATTTGATGGATTGGAGGTGTCCTTTCCCCTTTTGGGGATTGGCTGTACCACTGCTGTTTTCCGATGCTGCGGATAATAGGCATTATTCAGTGCATTATTGAACAGGGTGGCGTAAATTTCCACCGCTCCTAGAGGAAGATGTCGAAGCACAATGTTCGATATTCCATCGATTCCCACTGATTTCTTCTTTCTCAATGTTTCGAAGATCGTTTGGAGTTCTACCTTCGATATGTACGGGGGATGAACCCTTTCATTGGCGATGGCATTGTTTGCCAAGTTTTCGTCATAGAACCTGGTAAAAGCAGTATTCTCTGATCGCCAGTGCTCTATATCATTTCGAAGGTAGAAGTTGTGCGCAAGGACTCTATTCTCCAGGTCGTGGTTCGGGCGAATGCTAGCATTTACCTTGTACACATCCTCAAAAATAGATCCTATAGCCTCCACCTTCTCTTGCGGATCTTCAATCACAAAAAAGTCGTCATCATCGAAAGCGTCCCTTGGATCTATTCCTGCTGCTGTAAGTAACCGTTCATTGTTCGTTGTTCGGGGAATTTTCAGACACGGAAATTCGTTGACATCGTTCCTCCGAAATATTTTATTAATCTGAGGGAACATACTCGGGTTATCAGACTTGATAGCCAGAATCTTGTTGCCCCAGTGCAAATTAGCCGACCGCCTATAATTTGCTCTAATTAGTATTTGCAGGTTCTTTATCAACGATTTCAGCGTCCTAACCTCCGAGTTTTGTCTGTCAGTAAACTGCCTATACAAGTTCTTTAGTCTCGTGAGCAGTCTACTTTTTTGTACGTGCAGTGCGTCGATTGTTGCATTGCGGAACACGTTTTCGGTTGGTCGATACCAAGGTATCGTGCTGTCCATCGTTCGTTTGATTGTCTCGTCCATTTGTTTAAGGTACCTGTCAATCTCCTCGTTTGACAGATTCCTATTTACCGGTGGATAGAGCGAGTTCGAGGAGAGGGCTCTTGTCAAATCTCGGGAGAAGCGAGTCCAACGTGTCCTGCTGTAGTTGTAGGAGTACTTTTGAACAAACTCTTCCAATTCCGCAATTTCGTTGGGAATCGTTATTTCGGCACTAAGTCCGCAATGGTCACTGTCATACACAAACGTGCGCAAACAGTTTACCGTTCGTCGGTCAACGTCGGTCGAATGTAACCGTTCGTCGAACAGCAGTAGATCCAGATATGAGCCGCTTTTGGGAAACGACGGACTATCTGTGGCCTTCAAATCGACCCTAAACTCGACATTGTGTTGACCCCACCAATTGAATAGTGAGTTCCCTCTAGGATTTGGTGTGTGATTTCCCCAATTTCTATGTTTGGCGTTTAGATCTCCGGCCATGATGAAATAATTCTCCCCCGACTCCAGTCGTAGACATCGAAACAATTTCTCGAGCTCTAAAATAAATAAAGAAGATTGAGCTGTTTCCGCAGCATAAAGCGCGACCACGTACATCTTCTTTCCACTACGGAAAGGGACGCACACAATACACGCTTCAAGCCCCTGGAACCTTCGCACTTCACCACTGTACATGGTCTTATACCTAAGTTTTTTACGGATGAAGATCGCAACACCTCCTCCTTGAGTGGAGTTGGGTCGGTCTCTCCTTTCTATATTATAATTTTTATGCCGTATCTTGCGTTTCTGGGTTAGCTTAGTTTCGCTAACCAGACACACATCAGGGCTTTGGTCGTCGAGCAACTTGTAGAGCGATTCTTTTCGTTCGATCCTAATCAATGAATTTACATTCACCGTTAGGCTCGGCAGAAGCGCAAATCGCCTTGCGCCTCAGGTGCCTTAGGCACTGGGGCCTGTGCAGCTACCTTCGGTTGTTGCTATACTGTGGTTCCTCTACCTGACGCCATTTGGGCGTAGGAAATTTGAGGAGTCACGGTTGGTTTTTGAGCTGGACCTGGTTGGACTTTCACTGCACTTTTCTGCTTACGAACCAGATTTGCTGATTTCATGCTTTGAAACTCAGGACAGCCCCGATAGTTTGCGGTGTGTCCTGAGTTCTTGCATAGCACACATGTGAGCTGGCTCTTATCTGCCACTCCCTCCTTACCTAGAGGACATTCCTCCGTCTTGTGGTTCTTTCCACATTTCACGCATCGAGGCTGCATATCGCAGTTCGACGCGGCATGCCCGAACCTTTGGCAGCGAACGCATTGAATAATGCTTTCGCTGCGCTTTACTTTATCCCATGTGACAACCTGGTAGTCTAGGACTTTAATACTCCTTAGACCATCCAGTTTGCTATCGGGCGACAGCTGAACCAGGTACGGTAGCTTCCGCTTCGCCCTTTTAGCCCTTGCTGTGGCTTAAGGCTTAACCCCTACAAATGTGAGACCGTCGCACCTAATTTGCTGGAGCGTCTTAAGGAGCTCCTCCGGCTCGCTGGACGGTTCCATCCCTTTCAAGAGCATAGTTTGCAACTTTTTCCCTTTCGGGGTGAAAGAGAAGAACTCCGTCGTCGAGTCCCTTAATATATTTTTTATTTTAATATACTGCTCCACCGTATTACACTGGATGGAATGTCTATTATCATTAAAACGCTTAATTGTAAAGTTATCGCCTATGGCCGACTTACACAGTTCTATGGTGTCCTTGAACTCCATCTTATAGGTGTTTATAGGCGGAACTCGCACCTTTCCTGGCTTGTTCTGCTGTTGTTGTTGCTGCTGCTGATTCGGCTGCTGCTGTTGTTGTTGCTGTTTCGGTTGCTGCTGTTTTTGCTGCTGCTGTTGCTGTTGCAGCTGCTTTTTCTGCTGCTGCGGCTGTTACTGCACCTCATTTTGTTATTGCGGTTGTTGTTGCTGTTGCTGTGGCTGTTGTTGTTGCTGTTGCTCATGGGAGCTCTGGAGCTCAGCCTGTCTCTCCCTCTCCCGCCTTGCCATTTGCTTGGCTTTTATGGCCAATACTTTTTGCTGGAGCTGTCTTATACTGGAGGTAAGGCACTCCAGCTCATCGTTTTCGTCGTCCGATTCCGATTGTACGAGGGAAGCGAAACTGTTGCTTGCCCCCGTATATCTTCCTTCCCCACCGTCGGAGACGTATGGGAATTCTTCTCCATGTGCTGCTAACGTAGTGTCCATCACCCGCTCCCCCTCCCCCACCTCAGCTGGCAGCTTTTCGGCTGGGGCTGATAGAGTGGGACGCCTCTTTCCCAAGTTAGGAGTAGGTTTTGGCATCCTCCTCCTTTTCGCCGTACCTTCAATTGTAGCTGGCATTGCAACTGGGTGGCCTGAATATACCGCCACCTCGCCAGATGTTACATCTTCTGCGGCCGCAACTCCCGCTACTGGGAGCGCCGACCGTTCGGTCCCACTCATCACGTATTGTGATTCTCCAGTAAAAAAAAAAAAAGAAGTCTTACTCCCCCGGCCAGGAGTCGAACCGGGTCTTGCCACGCGGCTTTCTACCACTACTTTCACTGCACCACGCTGGTGATTTGGTATTGCCACTCTGACACACAACTTGATTTATACTCTCGATTCGCAAAGAAGCCGAAACACGTCTGTTCTCTTCTGAGGTCTGTGAACGACTGAGAATTTAGGGATTCTGTGATTGTTATGTACGATGTAGGGGTTCTGTAAGATTTGGTTTTACTGTAGAGGTTGTGGGCAGTGGGGGTTATGTGACAAATATTAGCGGGTTGTAGATGTTCTGTGGAAGGAGAGGGGAATTTGATGGTGGCTGTAGGGTTTCTTTGACAGAATGCCCGGTGGCATGTAGTAGCAGACCAGAAAATTGTTTTCTTAAATTTTTCAATTGTTGGTTCTGGAATTGGTTCCGTAACCAATTCATTGGATTGTTTATGTTATGGTTTATTCGGTCGATCTTCATATTTTTTGCAACCGTAGGATGTATGTTTCCCCTTAAAAATATAAATAATTTTAATAACTTTGAAAGTTTTGTTTGAAAGACCACACAATATAAGTTATGACATCATAACACCATTATAACGCTCCTCATTCATCAGATCAACATACGAGTACCCTTCACCTGAAACAGCAATTTCCGCCATCCCATCTATATAATTAGATTCCATGCGCAATAGCAGCTTTCGTCGCCTCACAGACACATTAACCGGATAAACTTAAATTACGCGCGGGTTATCGGGAATGTTATATAATTGTGAAATAATTTGAGAGTGGGACCGGGGATCGGGAAACGGGGAATTGGGACATTGCGTGATTTGTGAAATTGTTATCTGAAATTGTTTGGAAATCATGGTTGTGGTTGATTTGTTGAGAGTGATTCAATTCCAGGGGAATTTGGATATATTTTATATGAACAGTTGGGGTAGGTTGGCTGGCAAAATTCTCATTCAAACCCTCCCAGTGGGTGGGGTAATAATCACTATAGCTATCTTGTGCGATGTCAAGATCGTGATTAGCTAAGGTAAGAGCGAATTGATGAAGTATTCCTTTACTACTCAATAGTTCAATACCCATTATATGCGTCTTTACCATAGGATAGAGGTATCTAATTTCAGTGGTGGTGTGAGTGCAAAATCCGTGCCCAAGAATGCAAGGCTGGGGGCCAAACTAGTCACTAACGAGCTCCTTCAAACACCCAGGCAAGTTCTGTCGTCTTTTGGCTTACCCCGGTATATCGGTGCTGCCGGGACTGACCATATACTTCCGACTTACTCGTGGGACTAAAATCTTAACAAAATGAACAAACAAACAGAAAATCAAAAAGAAAACAAGAACGGCAACGACACCAAACAGCAAACAAGACCGGACTTAATACGACAAGCACAACTACTTACATCTACCGACGATGATCAAAAACGAACAGTTACAGCGATTCGGACTCAATTACGACAACTCTCCCTCACTTCTTTTTCGGTATGCTCCATATCGATAGCGCGAAAAAAGAATCTCTTCATCCTCCCGATACCATAGACGTAGGCGCTGAGATGGAGAACGAGTTGCTCGACGAATCAGGAATCGATGAGACAGGGAAACCAGCTGCAACCCCAAAGGTTCCTGAATAAAATGAAAGAGAAGTATCAGGCCTCCCTCACTGAAAGAGACAAGGCATTGATCAAGAAGCATAAAAAATCGATCCAATCTTATGAACGCCGGGTAGCACGTAGCGCTCCTGTAACTATAGAGGAAAGAAAAGTTTCAAATGAATCCATTATATCTCCACCCAAGAAGCAAACAGCGAAAAAGAGAAACACACCTATCAATCGAGAACAGCTTGTCAAATCGCAATTGGTTACTGGGGGAAAACGAGATCCTTAAAGTTATGATGGCAAATATTGGAAACAGTGATCCTTTGGATTTTAAGTTCGATGGAGCCGGATGGCTTAAAGGTGTCAAGATCTTTAGTTGCGGATGTGATAAATCACTTAGTTTTCTCGCCTATATTGGTGAACTGTGGGAGGGTGCAAAACTTAAGATATTACCCACAACCGCGCTGCCTATATGCCATAAGGTCATACTATGGATTCCACCTCCTACTCAGCATGAAAACAAATTCATCCTTAAGCTTCTGGCGGTACAAAATAGAGACCCCCCCATTAAAGACTGGAACGTGATCCACTCAAGGCCTAAAAGAAACAATGAAGATAAGGAAGGCAAAGAGCTTTTGTTGGCAGTAGACAAAAGCTCAGTGGAAATGCGGAAATGCAGAAGAGAAAAACCGAGTCCTGACACAACTATTGTGAATCCATTGAAAACACTTATGAGGCTGCCAGACTATGTAAAGTTTTATCCAAAAACCTATCAGTCACAGGATATCTCAAGCGCAGTGATACCTCCTGGACGGAGTCAAGCCAAGAATCGTTGGAACTGTTAATGGAAACACACTTCCCAGGTTTTTTCTCGTTCAAAACGCTACTACCTCTCAGTTCATTCCAAACTCAGAAACAAATGATGATGATATCACTAAAGAGCAAAAGATAGCATGGGCGGTTAAATCATTTAAACCCTACAAATCCTCAGGGCCGGACAACAACAGTCCCGCCATGCTCCAACATGTTCTAACAATAATCACACCCTGATAAAGTAATTTACCGCAGCTGTATAAAGCAAGGTTACGTACCGAACTATTGGAGAGAGGTAAAAGTGGTCTTTATCCCTAAAGCCGGGAGACCAACCCATAAATCCACAAAAGATTTAGATATCGAAGAGGCGCTTAACAACCTAAACACAACACCGATAAATGCAGCAATAGTTGAACTAGGAGCAAAAACAGAGATAATCAGCTGGATGGACGAAATGCTTAAGAGCAGAATAATCAACTCCGAACTAGGCGAGAGCATCGTAAGGAGAACAGTTACAAGAGGAACCCCTCAAGGAGAAGTAATTTCTCCTTTGCTCTGGTTAGTTGCAGTTAACAAAATTCTGAAGATCTTCAAAAATAAAGAGTAAAAACAATTAAATACGCAGACAACATAGTAATCATGATCAGTGGGAAATATTTACTTACAATCAGTAACTTCATGGAATCTGCACTAAAAGAATTGTCCTTCTGGGGAGAACAAAACGGTCTAAGTATAAATTCGACTAAAACCGAACTGGTTCTGATTACCAATAGAAAGAAAATAGATGAATTTAATCCCTCTAAACTGAATGGAATTCCTCTGAATCTCTCGACAACAGCTAAATATTTCAGAACCATCCTTGATTCAAAGCTCACCTGGAAAAAGAACACGGGAGAAATAATGAATAAAGCACTTTGCGCATTCTATGCGAGCAAGAAAACCTTTGGTAAAAAATGGGGTCTGCGTCCGTTTGTGATTAACTGGTTGTACACGGCTATTGTCAGACCCATCCTTACCTGCGGAACTATTGTATGGCGGAATGCAACAGACAAAATCAGCTGGTTAAAATACTCACAAAGGTACAAAGATTAGTATGCATAAACATAACAGGAGCACAGAGATCAACACCACAATCGGGTTTAGAGATACTCAACAGGTATAGTATACCCGACCTCGACAGAACAATAGATTATATCACACCCTATATAGATTTCGACAAGAACTACTCCACTTTTATTCCCGAAAGACAAGAGTTGGACTCCAATATATTAACTAATGTAAAGGACAATCAGCTCTACACCTACAAGTCTAAAATGGGTATCGGAACTGGCTCCGGAGTTTTTTGGGAGTCACTTAAAATCAACCACTCGTACAAACTCCAGGATGATTGTAGTATCTTTCAGGCTGAGGTCTTCGAAATTGATAGGGCTAATAGCCTACAGTGGATGAATATAGAACAAAAAGCCTACTGGCGATGAATAAAATTCGATTCTTGAAAGGCATGCTAACAGGACACTGCGCGATAGGGGAAATGGCTGCCAAACTAGGCATCAACCATCCGACCACTGCAGGAGCTATCAAGATATAGAGGAGACAGAAACTATCAAACACTTGTTATGTGATGGTCCAAATCTTCAAAACCGCCGCCTCCGTCATATGGGAAACAGGCTTTTTTGACGAACTAGGTGATCTCGTACAAGTTTCGCTAAGGAACATTATAGGCTTCATAAACAACGCAGGCTGGTTTGCTACAGAACCCACCGCAAGAAAAAGGTTTTAAATATAGGTTCCACAAAACAAAAAGGAAACACAATGGACCATATGGCCCCCGTGATAAACACTTAGGTGCACTTCCCTCCAACCTAACCTAACCTGGGGTAGATTCATTGTCGTGAAGATCGGGGAACGGGTTTTGATAGTGAAATTGTTTCCGATTTAAGGTTAAGTTGATTTGCTGAGAGTGTGTGAAGGTTATGTGTGAAACATTTATGGATTGGGTTAGGTCAGCACCTGATGAAAATTTTACGAATACGAGAGAACTGGGGTAAATTTGCTTAGTATGGTTTTCCTGTTAAGTATGATTTTTGTGTGGGAAACAACAATTGTTATCAAAATGGTAAATAAATGGAAGTGGTAACGCTACTTTACTTACGTTAGAGACAATTTATAGTGGAAAGTTTAGTTCATAGTTTCATTGGTTAATGTGGTTTTCCTGTTATGTATGATTTTTGCGAATGAACAAAATGATAAACGAATGGAAGTGGTAATGGTGCTACTTTACTTGCATATGTCAAAGACAACCTGAAGTGGAAAGTTTAGTTGTTAGTTCCATTTCAGTTACCACGAGTCTTCGAATAATTAAACACGTTTGTAGAGATAAAAATGAGTAATAAAATTTGTGTGATTTGTAAGAAAACTTTTTCAAGTGTCGGTACAATAAATCGTCATTTAAAGTCGGTGCACGGAAATAAATTAGAACATTGTTTTGTCTGTGGTGAGACATTTACACAGAAAATCAGTTTAAAAAGACATATGGTGAAGTGTTTGAAGATTCCATCAGTAGAAGCTTCTACTCGTTCTTTGATTAGAAATATGCAACATGAAACGGTGGAACAAAGGAATAGATTGTGTACATTTTGTAATGTTATGATACTAAAGAAAAATTGGTCACAACATCAAAGAAGTATTTCACATAAAAAATGCTCGTGAACAATACGGGGAAAACGTATAGCAAATAAAATCATCTTTAAAGATCGAATTCGATCATTTGCAATCATCAATGAGAAAGAGGAAGAATTGGATGCAAGAATTGTACTTGAGAATAAGAGGCAAATTATAATGAACCTATTGGAAAAACAAATGTGTGTTAATGGATCGGTAAAGTTTAACATAGAACTCTTCGCTGAGTATATGGAAAAAAGTGGTTACGATGAAATTGAATTGGATGTTAAAACAATGTTAACTAAAATGCATCCCGTGTACATTGCTAGTGATATCGATATTTTGATTGGTGATATGAAAGAGTGTGTTTTGAATAAACTGGATGAATATAAATAGCGTGATAGTGGATGGGTATTAGTCAGGATAATTTGTTTAGAAATTAATATAATTGTTTCGCGCAGAAACCAGCACATATTGCGCGGACAATCAATTAGAAAAAAAAACCGAAGGCTGGACTTCCAGATCTTAACGGCGATCTATCGACCAACTCAAATTCAAAAATACTTTATTAGATATTTCTTTGTTGGTGATCTGATGGCGAGTGATTTTTTATTGGTCTTCCACTTCCAATGAAGACAGTGGGTACCATGGCCTTGAAACTGGATCTCGGCTACTGACCTCAAAGTTCCGCAGATTGTCCAGGTCCAAGAACTGCTTCAACAGGAACACCGTCATTGCCGTTGACATAGTCCATCGGGTAGATGCTGTGTTGGTCATCACCCTCCCCGCTGATGTCTTGCACACCATCATCAGTGAGAGAAGTAACAGAGAGCACAACCCAACCGTTTCTTCTTCGCTTCTTTCTTTTACTCGCTGATCTGTAGGAAACTTGCCAGAGAGTAGATCATTGTTTTTCTCCATTTCATTTTGACGATGATGAGCAGTGGGTGACATAGACAAAGAACATAGAATTTTTTTTGCCTGTGCGACTTTTTCCGTGTTGCTTCACACATCTGTTTGGCTTCCGCCTCGTCATCAAACATTTTATTAATACATTTGCCGACGGCTCTTCTAGCAAATGTATTTGCCTATGGCAATTGAAATTGATGGGTATTTGCTTGTCATGTTGCGTTGCAACATCCTGCCGGGCCACAGAAAGGAAGTCAAAGGGAGTTATTACTTTTATATCAGGCGTTGTAATCCTTTCCCCCTTTTTTTTTTAAATTTGCAGCATTAAAGATGTGTGTTGCGAGATGTCTTCTGCAGCTGCTCCGCTAGTTGAAGTGTTGACAGGTAGGTACATGAAAAGAAGAAGAACGTTTGGTGAATGGAGTGTGGCAATAATGAGTTATATGTTTGAGATAGTTCGATTAATTTCAAGTTTTGCATTTGGTTAGTTTATGTTTAGTTTTTAAATTCTTAAATGTTTGTATTATATGTATATGTATTTATTTAACATTCGGAGAAATCAAAGTTTGGCCATTGGGCGCTTCAATGTTGTTGTTGCCGTCTTGATTGTGATAACACGAATTTTTGCATCTGCTCCCGGATGTGTTGCTTCAATTCTACCGAACCACCAAAGGGTAGGTGGTGATTGTTCATTAGGCAGAAGTACTAAACTGCCTATTTTCAGGTCCAGATTTGTAGCGAGCTATTTTGGACGCTGTTGGAGGCGAACGAGGTACTCAGCCTTCCATTTTCTCCAGAAGTCCTGCTGGATTTTCTGCATTAGTTGCCATCTGTCCAAGTAGTTGAGTTTGGTATCGGTCAAGTCCCTTTCGGGTGCGGTGTTAAGTGAAGTACCAATTAGAAAATGTCCTGGTGTCAAGATGGATAGATCTTCAGGGTCTTCAGTTACTGGGCAAAGTGGGCACGAATTAAGACAGGCCTCTATTTGAGCTAATACGTATGCGAATTCTTCAAAGGTCAAAGTGTAGTGACCAATGACTCGTTTAAGGTGGTGTTTCATGGATTTCACTCCCGCTTCCCATAAACCGCCAAAATGCGGAGCAGCAGGAGGGTTAAAGTGCCATGATGTTCCATTGGCTTGGATGTGTTCGGCGATGCCATTGGTCCAGTGTTTCGACATGTGTGCCTTTTCCTTATCCACCATTCTTGCGGCACCTTGGAAATTAGTTCCACAGTCGCTGTAGAGGTTCGCGCAGATCCCACGCGACTGCGCTATAATCGCTGACAAGTTCGAGGTGAACTGCCTACAGAAGCATATGAAAATAGCAATGCATGCTTTTGTGATTTTGCTACACCTACCTTTCCATGCTTTTAGTTGCACCGGACCGGCATAGTCTACTCCAGAAGTTTGAAATGGACGAGCCTGGTTGACTCGGAAAGAGGGTAAATCGCCCATTTTTTGCTGCATTTGTGTGGACTTGTATCTGTAGCACTTCAAACACTTATGGATGCAAGCTTTAACGTTGGACTTGCAATATCCAGTATTCAGCTCGAATTGTTGCCATCATCAGCTGTTGGCCACCATGCAGCGATCTCATGTGAACATTGTGAATAATTAGGGATGTTAAAAAGTTGTTTGAGGGCAATATAATTGGATGGCGCTGTGAATAGGGTAGATCCGTATTGTCCAATCGACCCCCAACTCGCAGAATTCCTTTCTCATCAATGATTGGGGAAAGTCGTGCTATTTTGCTCCCCTTAGAGACCGTTTCTCCATTTGTGATCTTCGCAATTTCGTCGAGAAAGAATTCCCGCTGTACGATGGTAATTAATCGCGTTTGAGCTGCGGAGATCTCATCAACTGAAATTGGTCCAGTCACAAGAAATAATGTCTTATTGGCCTTAAAACGTAAGTTGGTGAAAAAGCGAAGCCAATACGCTGTAGCTCGAAGTAAACGCGGTAACGATGAAAATCGAGTGAGCAGTTGGTTGTCTTCAAAGGCGGTGAAGTGTACGCAGCTGAAAAATGTTTTTAATGGGGTACCCAGATGCGATCAAATCATTTTTTTACCTTGAAGATCCTGCGGCCTTCAATTCAAGATCAGTGGTTTTGATTTCTATTGGCGATTCAAGCTGCACGTCAAATGTTTGCAAGAACTTAGGACCATGCCACCATTGTTGATTTTTGAGGAGATCTGTTGGAGAAAGTCCTCTCGATGGTGTGTCTGCTGGATTATCCTTTGACGGGATGTATTTCCGGCAACTAGGATCTATCAGCTCCTGAATTTCTGCCACTCTGTTGGCAACAAATGTGGTCCGTATGTATGGAGGAGATTTGATCCACGCAAGTGCGACTTGTGAATCAGACCAGAAAAATATTCTCACGGACTGGAGTTCCATTTTCTCTACAGTGTGCACCAGCAAGTGCGCTAGCACTTGAGCTCCACATAGCTCCAACCGTGCCAGCGATTTACTTTTGAGTGGTGCGACTCTGGTCTTAGATAGAAAAAGATTAGTTGAAGTGGTCTACCCGCTGATTGCTCGAATGTATACTGCTGCGGCATACGCCTTTTCCGAGGCGTCGCAGAAACCATGAATTTCGAGCTGCGATTGTTTGTGGAAGGTCGCTGTCCCACGTTTGATTTTGTTTCCAGATATCCTGCATAAGGATTTTTCCAATGACGACACATGGAGAAATCCATCCCATCGGATCATATAGACGAGCGATATCTGACAGAAGCATTCGTTTCGTCATCCTTCGTGAATCCTAAAGACAGATTTTGAATGAAAAGTTGTCCTTGCCAGGGTGCCATTGGATTCCTTGTATTTTTATAGTGTTTCCTTCGTCAAATGAGAGTGGCACTTGGACCTCTCTATCCTCCTCAGGAACGGACAAAATCAACCCCTCGCTGTTGCTAGCCCATTTTCGTAGTGAAAAACCTCCACGTTGCAACATAGCTCTGAGTTGTTGTTGCATTTCAATGGCTTCGTCTTCTAAATCTGCTCCGTGTATGACATCATCTACATAACAAATTTTGCAAGCGATTTGTGAGACAATTGGATAGTCATCTCGTTCATCTGATGCCAGTTGTTGAAGTGTGCGCACTGCTAAATGTGGTGCGGCGGCGGTGCCGAAAGTGACTGTGTTCAATTGATACGTTTTGATATCTTCTCCATTACGATCTCTCCACAAAACGAGTTGATATGCAGCATCATCCGACGGGACCCAAATTTGCCAATACATCTTATTGGTGTCTGCTACGAAGACTATTTTGTGCTTTCGAAACCGAGTAATATGGTCAAAATGTCATCTTTCAGCCGTGCACCAACGAAAAGATGATCGTTGAGTGACGTGCCATCGAAGGTTTTGCATGAAGCATCAAAAACTATCCGCAGTTTTGTGGTGGAACTAGATTCCTTAATCACTGCGTGGTGAGGAACGAAGTAGTGAAACTTGGCAAGCGAAGTGGGGTCTATTTCTGTCATATGCCCAAGCTCCTTATACTCCTGAAAAACCTTTTTGTATTCCTCATAGAACGAGGGGTTTGCTTGGAACTTTCTTTCCAACTGTAGGAACCTAACCAGAGCTGATCGGTGAGATAAACCTAACACTGGGCGCATATCTTCTTTAAATGGAAGTTGAACTATGTATTTCCCGTCCGCTTGACGCTGGTGTGATCTGTAGAAATGCTTTTCGCACTGCTCTTCTTCTAATGAAAGCTTTTTTTTCTTTGCAACTTCTTCTAGCTCCCAAAATTTTCTCAAGATGTTATCTAAATCATAACCTTCTGTGATTGTATGGTGAGCCTTAACTGTCACCTGGTTGCTGGAAGCAATACATCCAGATAGTACCCATCCAAACTCAGTCCGTTGAGCCATAGGTGTGCCTGATTTTCCCTTTATTAAACCCTCAAGTAATATTTATGTATAAACATCACTGCAAAGTAAAATATCAATTTTACTTGGTTTGTTGAACGTTGGGTCGGCAAGCTGAATGTGTTTAATATGATTTCAATTAGCAACCGGAATGTGGTGTGTTGGAAGACTAGCAGTGAGTTCGGGTAAGACCAAAGCCGTCAGCTGCAAGTGGAAGTTTTCGTTTATTGTTGAAAAAAAGGTGAGAGACACCTTATACTTGGCTACGCTAGCGTTAGTTGCTCCAACGCCAAGAACGTTTACATAGCTCCTTCTTTTTTTGAGACCCAATTGTTGTGCAGCAGCTTCAGAAATAAAGGAAGCCTCCGATCCAGGGTCAAGGAGAGCTCGAAGCACTAACGGTTTGCCATCAGTTGTAAAAACTTTAATGAGCGCTGTAGCCAGAAGAGCAGTTTTTGTGTGACTGGTTTCGGCTACGTAAGTGTTACATTCTTGAGTAGTTCTGGTGGAAAATTTCATATCATTTTGACCTGCCGACTGTGCGTGTTGAGGCAAAGCGGAGATTGATAGAGTAGGTGGCGGGGTAGCCACGGTTGAAGCAGGTTCATTAGGATGCATTGCGTTACCTTCCTCATTCGAGTGTAGTAACGAATAATGTTTTTTGTGACACGTAGAATACTTAAACGTGCTAGTGCAATTTTGGGTAAAATGCGCATTTGACAGGCAGTTAACAAACAATCGTTTTTTCCGTACAACGTCCTGTCTTTTCTTCGGAATTAGTGCCTTAAATTTGAAACAATTCCTAATCGAATGTGTTCCATGGCACATGAAACATTTCTGTAGTATTGAATTGTGTGCCCTAACTGTGCCTGAAGCGAATTTTTTGCTTTTATTTTGATTAAAGCTTGATCAGGATTGTCCCATTACGTCCAAAGTTCTGGCGCGCATTAATAAGAAATCCTCAAGCACGCTATAAGTCGGATAATCGATATACGATGCTATATGAGACTCCCAAAGACCTCGAGTGGTGAGTGGCAGCTTATGCACTGTGTGGTAAATGAGCACATCTTCCCATGTATCCACACTAACACCTAGGTTTTCAAGCGACTGCTTGGCTTCGTTGGTTGTATCTAACAATAATTTAATGTCCTCTGATGATTCATGCGTTATATTTGGCTGATCAAACAGAAGCTTAAACTGGTTGTCCTTCAGCAACCGAAGATTCTGATAACGCTTTATCAGTAATGCCCAAGCAGACTCGAAATTCGAGTTGGTATTACGCAGCATACATGCAGCTTCGCCGGTTAAATTACTTTTTAAATATTGCAACTTGTGTGCATCAGAAATCGATGAATTCTTATTCACCAGACTTTCGAATAAGCCCTTAAATTCAGGCCAGAGCTGAAGAGTACCGTCGTAGGTGGGAATTTTTATTGGAGGGTGTTTTAATTCAATCGTTGGATTCTTGTTTCCTGCCGTTGAACTATTTATTAAACTTTGCGCCTGGTTGTGGCTGTCATTAGTGGATAATTGGTCTTTTAATTCAGACGAAATAAATAAAGCTCCTTTAATTGATGATAGATGAGAGCTTCCAGGTACTTCGTCTTCGCTTCCTCACTAGGAGCGGCAATGATTTTTTGATGGAGACCTCTGGCCTCATTGAAAGATGTCTCTACATTTACTAAACGCACCTCATTCATATGAAAAAATTTATTAGCCTTTGCCAGAGCAGCGTAAGCCTTATACTCGGCTTCTAACTTTAATGGACTCGATTGTACGGAATCGATAAGCGTCACCAATTTGCCTTTACTCATTATTACTTAGTTATATTATTTAACTTAATTATAATTTATAATTATATATATATATGTATTAAAATATTAGCATTAACTTCCACACACCTGTTCTTTTGCGTTGCTCCCTCGCTGCACCAACTTCTCCAGATGAGGATTATCGCCACAGGATGAAAAATAAAACCGAGACCGTACTGACGAAGTTTTACGATTTAAGCTTGCTCTTTCAATTGCAATAACGCACACTATTGGGATTTCGCGTAAGCACTGTCCCTTTTCTTGTCTATAAAATTGTTTTTGATTTAGCTCACTGTCTAGATCCTTAAAATCTGGATTCGAAGGACCATATGTTTCGGGCAGCACACCTTGCGCGGACAATCAATTTAAAAAAAAAACCAAAGGCTGGACTCAAATTCAAAAATACTTTATTAGATATTTCTTTGTTGGTGATCTGATGGCGAGTGATTTTTTATTGGTCTTCCACTTCCAATGAAGACAGTGGATACCATGGCCTTGAAACTGGATCTCGGCTACTGACCTCAAAGTCCCACAGATTGTCCAGGTCCAAGAACTGCTTCAACAGGAACCACCGTCATTGCCGTTGACAAAGTCCATCGGGTAGCTGCTGTGTTGGTTATTACCCTCCCCGCTGATGTCTTGCACACCATCATCAGTGAGAGAAGTAACAGAGAGCACAACCCAACCGTTTCTTCTTCGCTTCTTTCTTTTACTCGCTGATCTGTAGGAGACTTGCCAGAGAGTAGATCATTGTTTTTCTCCATTTCATTTTGACGATGATGAGCAGTGGGTGACATAGACAAAGAACATAGAATTTTTTTTGCCTGTGCGACTTTTTCCGTGTTGCTTCACACATCTGTTTGGCTTCCGCCTCGTCATCAATCATTTTATTAATATATTTGCCGACGGCTCTTTTAGCAAATGTATTTGCCTATGGCAATTAAAAATGATGGGTATTTGCTTGTCATGTTGCGTTGCAACAATAATTAAAAACCAATCATTAAGAGGTTCGAGGCACTTTGTTCTACCGAAGTACATTGCTAATAAAAAGGCAGTTTTAAATGTTCAAAATATTAATATATTTTTTTTCAAATGGGCCATTATATCAGTTCTTAGAAATAATGTCACATCTTACATATTCATACAATAATTCAAATATATATAGACTTCAGCGGTCTTGATTTTCCACTTAAATTAGGAGAAATAAGTGTTAATGTGTTTGGTTTTTCGGATAGTGAAGATGGTCTTCAGAAACCGAGAATAGATGGACGCTATTATTTAACAAGGTTTTACAGATTAATCTGTTGTATTGTGGAATGGAGTATGAAAATGGGCGTTATATGTATATAAAGAATATTAGTCGTCTTTTGAGAAGTGATACCTTGGAAAAAGAAACACACAAGAATAAAAAATAATTTCATTTAAAAAATATGAACGACAGTTAAATGTTCCTTTTGTGATTTGGTTTTGATACTGAAACCAGTTCATACTTGTTTTCCATATCCAACAACATCTTCCACGACAAACGGTCAGCAGCATTCCCCGTGTGCTTTCTCGTATTTTATTAATAAAGTCAATCGTATGCGGACATTTATTGGTACGACTTTTTTTATTTTTCAAATAATAATAGAGTGAACTCAAATGTTTTTGTATGTGCCAAAGAATTTGTCAAAAACTTAATTGAAGATGTTATTAGTATCAACAATGCAAAATTAATGATGGAATTGACTGATGAATAGCATTATTTTCATAAATAAAATAGTGTATGTAGTATTTGTAAAAAAAAGTTTATACCTTTCGAGACTAGAGTAGGGGACCACTGCCACTTATGTACATAACTGGTGAGTACAGAGGTCCAGCACATAACTATTTTAATCTTAAGTATCAAGTTCCAAATTTGTTCCCAATATTTTTTCACAATATGACTGGTTATGATTCACATTTATCTTTTACATCTCTTGGAGAAATTGAAGGTGAAATTAAGATTATTGCTTTAAGCGAGGAAAAATATATATGTATTATATATCAAAGAGAATACCAGTCGATGAAACAAATTATATTGAATGAAGATTTTTAGATTCCTATCGCTTTTTGAGTGAAAGTATTGATTCTCTAGCTAAGAATCTTTGTACAGGGTATTTTAAGATTACATAGTCTCAGTTTAATTGTGATCAGAACTTAAATTTAATCAAAAGAAAAGGTGTTTTTCCATACGACTATTTAAGTTCAGGGGGAAAATTCCGGTAATATCATACTTCCGGTAATATCATACTTTTTTAATAAATTAACGAATAAAGAATGTTCTAAAGAAGAGTATAACTTTGCCCTTAAAATTCAGAATCATTTTCATTGTAGAAGTATAAATGACTATTTGTTAATTTATTTGAAAAGCGATGTTCTTTTGTTAGCTGATATTTTTGAAAATATTCGAAAATTTTTGTCAAAATATCTATCATTTGGATCCGTGTCATTAGTATACTGCACCAGGTTTATCTTGGAACGCCAAGCTCAATATAACAGAAATAGAATTGGAACTTTTAATCGATCTTGAAATATTAAATTTATTTCAAAAAGGTATAAGAAGTGGCTTGACGCAGTGTTGTTATGGGTACTGAAAATAAAATAATAAATTCATTGATTCATATGATCCGAATAAGCCCTCGGAATACATTATTTATTTGGTTGCAAATAATTTAAATGCATGGTCTATGTCTCAGAATCTACCATATGGACAAAATTGGTTGCTAATCTTTTACCAAAAGTGAAATATATTATATATATTGAAAATTTAATTCAAGCTTTAAAGAACGGATTCTTATTAAAAAAAAGTGAGATTTCGACAATCGAATTAACTTCAAAAGCAAGAGTTCTAATTGAAAACTATGAGCAAGTGTTCTAATTGCAAAGCCAAATTTCCATAGTCGTTCAACGATTGAAAAGGGTTAATATTACTTACGATAAGCCCTTATATTTAGGGTTTGTCGTACTTGAACTCTCAAAGCTTTTGATGTACGATTTTCACTATGAGTACATTAAACCTAAATTTAATGGCATTGACTTATCTGTACTTTCAAAACCGATGACTTTTATACGGACATTTTCAATGATAACCATTCAAAATTTGATACATCTGAGTACAAATCCTCAAATCCACATCATTTCCCACAAGTCAATCGAAAAATATTAGGTTTGTTTAAAATGAATGCAAAGAAATGATAGTCGAATTTATTGGTTTAAGGCCTAAATTGTACTCTTACACAGTGGAAAATGGTCCTTCAGTTAAGAAAGTGAAAGGAATAAAAAAATCTCTTACGAAAAAAATTAATATGGAAAATTATAAAAGTTGTTTATTTGATCAAAGAGAAATGTACAAAAATATGTTAATTTTCAGAAGCAAATTACATATAATTTATACTCAAAAATTAAACAAGTTAACATTAAGATTCAATGATACAAAAAGATATATTTGTCCTGATAAGGTATCTGCTTTGGCTGGGGACGTTACAAAATACCAAGTGAACTTAAATTGTAAAAAAAAATCAATCAACCGCCCTATAGTATTATAAAATAAAAAAAACAAAAATGTTATTTTGTAAACTAAAAAAAGTGTTTTATTTATTTCTATATATGGTGTTTTAACTATTTCTATATGTTAATCCTCTGACGAGATTATCTTAATAGTGCGGATGTTCCAAAAGATCCTATGAAAATGACGATGTAATTACCCCCATTTATTGGCATCGATCGTTTTGCTGCTCACAGTGCTGAACCGGATTGGTAAAAATACCAGTAGTTGATTTTCGAATTAATTAGAAATATTAAAAAATTAATTGAAATACGATGGATGCCAATGAGGGTGCCCGTGGTGTAGTGATAACATCATCGTTTGTCACGCTGTTGGTTCACGGTTCAAATCCTGATATCAAGAATCATCTATTTATTTCGCATGAAATAAATAAAAAGTTGACTTAGCTTTCACAATTGATCGACTGATCAATTGTGAAAGCTAAGTCAACTCTACTGCAAAGGCATAACGCTGGCAGTAGGGTGGTCATATAGCTGAAAATGCAACTTGATCGTGATAATGACATCAGGTGGATTAAAAAAATACTGTGAATCATATGCAACGAAAATAAAAGCTAATCAAAAATGCGCCCCAGTTATCTGGGCGATACCCTTGGAGTTTACAGAAACTTAATACCATCTTTGTTTCAAACCACTACACTAAGTGTTTCTTTCTCTCTCTCTTTCTTCTTCACAACGCCCGTGTCCTGTAATAGTATAAGAGTTTTCATATCCTTTTTGACGCGCGCAAATTAAAAAAAAAAACTTACCTGGTACTCCTCAATTTCGGCTACCATTCGGGACCCGTACTTCGTACAAACTTTTTTCACCCCTGAGAGCCTCAGAGGTGTTAGCAGCGGCAGTTGTAACAATTTTTTTTTTCTTTGAAGTTATAATAGTAATAATTTGAATTATAAGTCCAATCTACTATTTATACAAAATTTCATGGGGAAACAAATGAAATGAATGTACGAGTATTCTCTCAGGCAACTATTTATCAATTTATCTTGAAAACAAAAAACTAAAAACCATAAGAATTGCGAGTCTTAAAAAATTGTCTTTCTATTTTTCATATAACCAAAACTTACTGTTAGACTTCAATAAAATTAAGCTTCATAATTTCATGAGAACCATGAGAATTATTCTTATCAATACTGAAACTTTTGTTTTTTTGATAACGTAAGTGTGACGGTACCTTTTATTGTGAAAACTAAATCCAAATGCGGTGTAGCTCTTCAACTTGAATTTATATCCAATACTGTGAGAATTGGGACTCTTGTTTTTTGATACAATTTTAAAATTAGTATATTTTTTTTCCCTATAATATAACCAAAACTTGCTATTTTGCAATAGAGGAAGCAAATATTAAAACTTCAAGATACTGAGAGAACCTTCTTGTATGAAAAGTTAAATTTCTCAGTTTAATATTATAACGGTCTTCAAGAAGTATTGCATAATATTATTTTTATAATATAAATATAAAATATAGTATATAAAGTAATTTAAGATATGCTTAATAAGAGATTGGATAAAAAATATTAAATATGTGAAAATCCATAAAGTGGCTAGTCTAAAAAATATTGCATTGGATACTTATATAAATTCCACATATGGAAAAAAGGAAGACATCAGAATATCATCATTTATTCTAAAAAGACTTGGCGATGTTCCTGTCAAAATAATCCAGACATTAGATGATTTATCTGAACCAGACGTAAAGCTTAAAGAAGTCTTAAACTATGACTTAAGTAACAAAAGAGATTTTATCTATTTCGAATTGTTAAAATATATAATATATTAAATAATCAATTGCCGATTTGGCTGATTTTTTTTCTTTCGTATTCGTAATTGTTAGGATAAGGTTTGTACGAAAAAAAAAAGTTTTGGAAAATCCACCAGAAAAGTGTGGCGCTTAGTTTGATAGTTCTGCTGTCACCTGTTTTCATAAGAACAACATCTTCTCTATATATAAAAATCAATTGCTGCATGTACGAAAGATCATCACTTGAGAACGGCTCGACCGATTTGGCTGATTTTTTCTTCTTTTGTGTTCGTAATTATGAGGACAAGGTTTGTATGAAAAAAAAGTTTAGGAAAATCCACCGGCAAAGTCGGAAATTTGGAGGGTATTTTTGTATGAAAATCTCAATAAAAAAAATGTGCCGTTTAGTTTGATAGTTCTACTGTCACCTGTTTTCATAATAACAACAAATTCCGAATTCAATACTGAAAGCGATTTTGATATCGGTGATATTCCTATCTTTGGTGCATTCAAAACCTTAAAATTCATCAATTGGGTGCGTTGAAAATTGGAAAAAATCCCACCACAGAGGCGTCGAAATATCGGTCGGCGTAGGCGCAACGCAAGCCAATTACATGATCGTCAAGTCAATGAGACTGATGAAGACCGTAGACAGCATTTGGAGGCAAATCGAATAAGAATTTCTCACGCGTGATCCATTATGACTCCGGAAAAATGGGTACAGTCGAGTTCGACCCGCTCTGTTGGAGCTTACGCACAAAATAATTTGGAACATCGACAAAACAGATGGCCAAACGTGACAATTCGAATTTACTACAATTGACACTGCCACCAGAGCCAATGGCATCACTGCTTTCTGGCCAAGAACCTCAATCGAATATGCAAAAGTACAACAGTTAATTCTAAATGACATCATGTGGGGCGAATATTATCGAAGAACGTGGTTTTATCCCAACTTTTAAAGTAAATTCTTTGCCGATTGCAACATGCAGCACATACACAAACATATCACAAAAATAAACACCAACGATTCACAACGTTTCACCGTGGCTCATAAATCAAGAATTTGTCTTCAATTTTACAGATTCAAGGACAAATTCACCATCGTGCAGGAGAATTATTGTTGCCAGTGAATGCTGATCACAAATTTCTTCAGATTTATTTCCTTGGAAATTCCGAAGATGAAATTAATCAGCGCTGTGCCATTAGTCGTTCTGTAAAGCATGAGATCATTGCACAACTGCAACAACTTTTACATGAAGACAATCAATTGGTTAAATTGTTCAAGACTGCACTAGAAATGATACCTTCGGATGACCACAAAAAAGTGATCAGAGCAGACAAAAGACCAGCAGGCTAACATGAAAGAGGCTTCAATGCACCGACGTTGAATGAAGTTGCCATTGTAGTTGTTGCGAGAATTTGTTGTCTAGCGACATTGTGGCACGACGGCGTGATGGTTCGGTGGATTCTCAACAAAAGTTCGTTATTCATTTACAGGTCAGGAAACAAACCAAAAGATCAGCTCCATGAATTTGTATGCCTACCGTTTGATGGTCCGTCGAAATGAGGACAATCACATATTGAAATGCTGCAGATTATTTCAACAGTCCGCCGTTGATATGTCTGTATGTCAAAATCGAAACGGAACGTCTGCGTTTAAATCAGAATTGCGTACGGAAGAATACATTCATCTGTGTGATGCCATTAATGTGGATGAAAATGCAAACAATATCGACTGACTTAAAATTTTGCAAGCGACGTATGTTGGAAGCCCTAGGCACATGCTCGAATACGGGCAAGATGCGATGATATTATTCATCAGTTTCACTTGCAACCCAAAATGGATCTAAATCACGCAGCTATTACTACCCGGTCAATCATCCAGCGATCACCACGACATTACAGTACGAGTATTCAAGCAACTCAAGGCGCTCATGGACTTCATTGTAAAGTATCCGGAGACGTGCGATGTTGCACGTACAGTGTAGAGTGACAGAAAACAAGACTACCTCATGCGTATATTTTCCTGTGGATGGTCGAGAAAATAAGACCGGATGAAATTGGCGCCATAATTTGCGCAGAGATTCCTGATCCAGAAACAGATCCACAGTTGTATGAAGTTGTGACGACGAATTCGATTCATAGACCGTATGGCGATCACAACCGGGAATCACCGTTCATGATCGAAAATAGATGCTCCAAAAGTTAGCCGCGTGCTTTGTTATCTGATACAATCACAGGTAATGACGGTTACCCCCAATATCGTCGTCACTCTGCAGAGAATAACGTCAGAACGATAACGTTGAAAGTCGAAAATAAGGATGCTGTAGTCGACAACAGCTGGATTTCTGTATTCACCGCTGCTTTCCAAAACATTCAAAGCGCATTGCAAAGTTGAGCACTGCAATTCTGCCAAGTCCATTAAATACGTTTGCAAGTACATCACGAAAGGAAGCGATATGGCTGTATTTGGCATTGCAACTCCTGATGCCAACGAAATTTCACAATATCTGATCGGAAGATATGTCAGCAGCAATCAGGCTGTTTGGAGAAACTTTTCATTCTCTATATACGAACATCATCCCGCTGCGGTCCATTTAGCTGAGCACCTGGAGAATAGTTTATTTCACGGCAGCAAACGCAGCGCAGCTCTCTGCGCTCTGTGAAGTGACCACGAGCGACAACGCTGGTAAGCTTCTTCGCGACATGCGTAAGTGACCCATTTGCAAGAAGACTGCTTTACTCGGACACGCCAAGATATTTCACATGGAACACATCATCAAAAGAATTCCAACGTCGGAAATACGGAAAGCCTGTTTCTGGATACGTGAATGTATATTCAACCGAAGCATTGGGCAGCATTTATACAGTTCATCCGAGCAATGACGAATGTTTTTACCTGCGTTTGTTATTGGCTAATATTCGTATTGAATTTCTACGAACTTTCAATGGTGAGTTGTGCGCAACATATCGAGAAACCTGTCAGTGTTTACATTTGCTCGAGGATGACATTCATTGGGATCACACATTCGCTGATGCTGTTATTTCGTCTACTGAGCATCAAATACTATTCGATTCATTTGTGGAATACATACAAAGACAATATAAATGAAGAAATTTTGCAATGAGTGCGTACAACAACAGCGAATCCTGAACTTTGCATGGAGCTCCATAACGAGGCGCTAATTTCTATAGAGGATTTGTGCCTGATGATATCCAGCAAAATGTTGCACGAATTAGGAATGCCAGTGCCGAATCGCCCCATGCACGATGCATTCAATCGAGAATTTGAATTATGGCGTCAATTTCATCCGGTCTTATTTTCTCGACCATCCACAGGAGAATATACGCATGACTTAGTCTTGTTTTCTGTCACTCTACACTGTACGTGCAACATCGCACGTCTCCGGATACTTTACAATGAAATCCATGAGCGCCTTAAGTTGCTTGAATACTCGTGCTGTAATGTCGTGGTGATCGCTGGATGATTGACCGGGTAGTAATAGCTGCGTGATTTAGATCCATTTTTGGTTGCAAGTGAAACTGATGAATAATATCATCGCATCCTGCCCGTATTCGAGCATGTGCCTAGGGCTTCCAACATACTTCGCTAGCAAAATGGTAAGTCGGTCGATATTGTTTGCATTCCCATCCACATTAATGGCATCACACAGATGAATTTATTCTTCCGCACGCAATTTTTGCTGATTTAAACGTATATATGTCAGACGTTCCGTTTCGATTTTGACATACATACATATCAACGGCGAACTGTTGAAATAATCTGCAGCATTTCAATATGTGATTGTCCTCGTTTCGACGGATCATCAAACGGTAGACATAAAAATTCATGGAGCTGATCTTTTGGTTTGTTTCTTGACCTCTAAATGAATAATGAACTTTTGTTAAGAATCGATTTTAAAAACGGTTGACAGCATTAATTATCTTGATCACAAAATGATATCCATCCTCTCCTCGGTAAAATATCAGCGGATATTATAACGTATCATACGAACGATGGGTTTCGAAAATACGCTGAAAATTATCACCATTACGCCGTCGAACCAGAATGTCGCGAGACACCAAATTCTCGCCAACAACCACAATGGCAACTTCATTCAACGTCGTTGCATTGAAGCGTCTTTCACGTTAGCCTGCTGGTCTTTTGTCTACTCTGATCACTTTTTTGTGATCATCCAAAGGCATCAATTCTTGTGCAGTCTTGAACAATTTGACCAATTGATTAGCTTCATGTAAGAGTTGTTGCAGTTGCGCAATAATCTCATGCTTTACAGAACGACTAATGGCACAACGCTGATTAATTTCATCATCAGAATTTCCAAGGAAGTAAATCTGAAGAAATTTGTGATCAGCATTCACTGGCAACATGCTCCTGCACGATGGTGAATTTGTCCTTGAATCTGTAGAATTGAAGACAAATTCTTGATTTATGAGCCACGGTGGAACGTTGTGGATCGTTGATGTTTGTTTGTGTGATATGTTTGTGTATGTGCTGTATGTTGCAATCGACAAAGAATTTACTTTACAAATTGGGTTAAAAGCACGTTCTTCCATAACATTCGCCCCACATGATGTCACTTAGAATTAACTGTTGCACTTTTGTATATTCTGCAAGAAATGCTTCGATTGAGGTTCTTGGCAAGAAGGCAATGATGCCAGTAGCTCTGCTGGCAGTGTCAATTGTGGTAATTTGATCTTTCCGCTCGCACAACATAATCCTGGCGGTTCGTGTCGAAACCTGAAAGCATTGCAATGTTGGCAAACAGTGCTCCTTGTTCCGAAGTCGACCGATACATCCGCAGCGTAATCGACTATTGGATTGTATCTGAACGTCAAACCTCCATTTCGAATTGTGACGTTTGACCGTCTGTTTTGTCAACGTTCCAAATTATTTTGTGCGTAAGCTCCAACAGAGCGAGTCGAACTCGACTGTCCCTATTGGTCCGGAGTCATAATGGATCGCGCTTGAGAAATTCTTATTCGATTTGCCTCCAAACGCTGTCTACGCTCTTCATCAGCCTCAATGACTTGACGATCATGTAGTTGGCTTGCGTCGCGCGACTTAAAGGAATTCTTTTGAATTCTTTTTCCTTATTGTTTTAAATAATAAAAAAAAAACTAATACTTCGGTCTCGATCCGACTCTTAAGAGCGGTATTTTATTACTCATTTATTATTTCTTAAATCTAATCGAAGAAGTACCGTCCACCGAACATTTCTCCAGTCAGCATTTCCTGTTATTATATTTGCACTGTTCGGGCATTGAACTATTGACTGCAGTGTAAATGCTAGCCTTAGCATTTCCTGTTCTTACTTGCAGTACTTTGCTTTGATTAGGTCAATGTTGCAATGCTCGACCATTGAACTATTTCGCGAATCGGAAATGCTAGCGTTAGCACTTCCGATTGATGGGGTAATGTTCGGTGCTGACGTAACTCCTCCCTCCCTAGTTTCAAGATTCTCCTGGATCTTGTTTATTATTTTTACCTTAGTTGTTCTCTGGTTTCTAAATCTATAAATACAATTGTAATTATAATCATTATTATAATAAATGTGGTAGAGACTCCTATACTATAATTTACAATTTTGTGATATTTCAATTCGTTAATGGCTTTAATATTTTCCTCTTGTTTTAGTACAATTTCCTCAAACTTTAATTTATTTTCAGTTATTAGTGACTCTTCTGTTTTAGGAATAACAAATATTTCTTTATATTCATACATATTGTTTTGAAATTTATTATTATCTAAATATATTGTACAATTGTTGAACGTTATAAAATAATTTCCGTTTAATACATTTTTTCTTTCGTCACAGTTACTACTGAATGTTTTGTTTTTAATATTTTTAAGAATTAATAAGTTATTGTCTAATGATATTATTTCTTCTTTGACGTTTGTTATAAGTTCACATTTATTCTTACATATATATATAGTTTTTACTAAGCTTCAATTCCTTTGTCCATTTGATTTTTTCAAATGTATAGGTTTGGTTTTGTATTCTAACAACATATTCAAGTTCTGTGTTTATTGCCTTATTATCATTATTTTTAATTGGAACAATTAATTTTTTTTCTGGCTGCATTATGGTTGTTGGTATTTTAATTGCAAAAATTATATCATTATTATAAAATTTAACGGTGGAACGTTGTGGATCTTTGATGTTTGTTTGTGTGATATGTTTGTGTATGTGCTGTATGTTGCAATCGACAAAGAATTTACTTTACAAATTGGGTTAAAAGCACGTTCTTCCATAACATTCGCCCCACATGATGTCACTTAGAATTAACTGTTGCACTTTTGTATATTCTGCAAGAAATGCTTCGATTGAGGTTCTTGGCAAGAAGGCAATGATGCCAGTAGCTCTGCTGGCAGTGTCAATTGTGGTAATTTGATCTTTCTGCTCGCACAACATAATCCTGGCGGTTCGCGTCGAAACCTGAAAGCATTGCAATGTTGGCAAACAGTGCTCCTTGTTCCGAAGTCGACCGATACATCCGCAGCGTAATCGACTATTGGATTGTATCTGAACGTCAAACCTCCATTTCGAATTGTGACGTTTGGCCGTCTGTTTTGTCAACGTTCCAAATTATTTTGTGCGTAAGCTCCAACAGAGCGAGTCGAACTCGACTGTACCTATTGGTCCGGAGTCATAATGGATCGCACTTGAGAAAATCTTATTCGATTTGCCTCCAAACGCTGTCTACGCTCTTCATCAGCCTCAATGACTTGACGATCATGTAGTTGGCTTGCGTCGCGCGACTTAAAGGAATTCTTTTGAATTCTTTTTCCTTATTTTTTTAAATAATAAAAAAAAACTAATACTTCGGTCTTGATCCGACTCTTAAGAGCGGTATTTTATTACTCATTTATTATTTCTTAAATCTAATCGAAGAAGTTCCGTCCACCGAACATTTCTCCAGTCAGCATTTCCTGTTATTATATTTGCACTGTTCGGGCATTGAACTATTGACTGCAGTGTAAATGCTACTTGCAGTACTTTGCTTTGATTAGGTCAATGTTGCAATGCTCGACCATTGAACTATTTCGCGAATCGGAAATGCTAGCGTTAGCACTTCCGATTGATGGGGTAATGTTCGGTGCTGACGTAACTCCTCCCTCCCTAGTTTCAAGATTCTCCTGGATCTTGTTTATTCTTTTTACCTTAGTTGTTCTCTGGTTTCTAAATCTATAAATACAATTGTAATTATAATCATTATTATAATAAATGTGGTAGAGACCCCTATACTATAATTTACAATTTTGTGATATTTCAATTCGTTAATGGCTTTAATATTTTCCTCTTGTTTTAGTACAATTTCCTCAAACTTTAATTTATTTTCAGTTATTAGTGACTCTTCTGTTTTAGGAATAATAAATATTTCTTTATATTCATACATATTGTTTTGAAATTTATTATTATCTAAATATATTGTACAATTGTTGAACGTTATAAAATAATTTCCGTTTAATACATTTTTTCTTTCGTCACAGTTACTACTGAATGTTTTGTTTTTAATATTTTTAAGAATTAATAAGTTATTGTCTAATGATATTATTTCTTCTTTGACGTTTGTCATAAGTTCACATTTATTCTTACATATATATACAGTTTTTACTAAGCTTCAATTCCTTTGTCGATTTGATTTTTTCAAATGTATAGGTTTGGTTTTGTATTCTAACAACATATTCAAGTTCTGTGTTTATTGCCTTATTATCATTATTTTTAATTGGAACAATTAATTTTTTTCTGGCTGCATTATGGTTGTTGGTATTTTAATTGCAAAAATTATATTATTATTATAAAATTTAACGGTGGAACGTTGTGGATCGTTGATGTTTGTTTGTGTGATATGTTTGTGTATGTGCTGTATGTTGCAATCGACAAAGAATTTACTTTACAAATTGGGTTAAAAGCACGTTCTTCCATAACATTCGCCCCACATGATGTCACTTAGAATTAACTGTTGCACTTTTGTATATTCTGCAAGAAATGCTTCGATTGAGGTTCTTGGCAAGAAGGCAATGATGCCAGTAGCTCTGCTGGCAGTGTCAATTGTGGTAATTTGATCTTTCCGCTCACACAACATAATCCTGGCGGTTCGTGTCGAAACCTGAAAGCATTGCAATGTTGGCAAACAGTGCTCCTTGTTCCGAAGTCGACCGATACATCCGCAGCGTAATCGACTATTGGATTGTATCTGAACGTCAAACCTCCATTTCGAATTGTGACGTTTGGCCGTCTGTTTTGTCAACGTTCCAAATTATTTTGTGCGTAAGCTCCAACAGAGCGAGTCGAACTCGACTGTCCCTATTGGTCCGGAGTCATAATGGATCGCGCTTGAGAAATTCTTATTCGATTTGCCTCCAAACGCTGTCTACGCTCTTCATCAGGAATTCTTCATAAAGGAATTCTTTTGAATTCTTTTTCCTTATTTTTTTAAATAATAAAAAAAAAACTAATACTTCGGTCTCGATCCGACTCTTAAGAGCGGTATTTTATTACTCATTTATTATTTCTTAAATCTAATCGAAGAAGTACCGTCCACCGAACATATCTCCAGTCAGCATTTCCTGTTATTATATTTGCCATGTTCGGGCATTGAACTATTGACTGCAGTGTAAATGCTAGCCTTAGCATTTCCTGTTCTTACTTGCAGTACTTTGCTTTGATTAGGTCAATGTTGCAATGCTCGACCATTGAACTATTTCGCGAATCGGAAATGCTAGCGTTAGCACTTCCGATTGATGGGGTAATGTTCGGTGCTGACGTAACTCCTCCCTCCCTAGTTTCAAGATTCTCCTGGATCTTGTTTATTCTTTTTACCTTAGTTGTTCTCTGGTTTCTAAATCTATAAATACAATTGTAATTATAATCATTATTATAATAAATGTGGTAGAGACCCCTATACTATAATTTACAATTTTGTGATATTTCAGCTCGTTAATGGCTTTAATATTTTCCTCTTGTTTTAGTACAATTTCCACAAACTTTAATTTATTTTCAGTTATTAGTGACTCTTCTGTTTTAGGAATAACAAATATTTCTTTATATTCATACATATTGTTTTGAAATTTATTATTATCTAAATATATTGTACAATTGTTGAACGTTATAAAATAATTTCCGTTTAATACATTTTTTCTTTCGTCACAGTTACTACTGAATGTTTTGTTTTTAATATTTTTAAGAATTAATAAGTTATTGTCTAATGATATTATTTCTTCTTTGACGTTTGTTATAAGTTCACATTTATTCTTACATATATATATAGTTTTTACTAAGCTTCAATTCCTTTGTCGATTTGATTTTTTCAAATGTATAGGTTTGGTTTTGTATTCTAACAACATATTCAAGTTCTGTGTTTATTGCCTTATTATCATTATTTTTAATTGGAACAATTAATTTTTTTTCTGGCTGCATTATGGTTGTTGGTATTTTAATTGCAAAAATTATATTATTATTATAAAATTTAACTATGCCTAGTTTTATACACAAAAGTTTCTTAAAATCTATTTTGTATTTAATTATTTCATCAACAGTAAGTATGTTAGGGTGTAAAATATTACTCTTTGCCGAGGCAATGTTGTCTAGAATATGTTCTACCTAATTTTTGAATAATGAATTTTAAGCATTAAATCTAGAGAAAGAGTCTTCATAAGCAAGTTTTTGTTTGTTTCATCTACAGCATTGAGCCGTTCTTTAATTTTTTCTCTATCCAATATAAAAGTATTCAGTCTGATTCATGTTTTTAATGATTTTATGGTTATTCGAATCTATTACTGATACGTGGTTCTCGATATCTTGCCTGTCATCGTCGTCCATAGTTCCAAATAACCAATTAAATCCCTTGCCTATGATATTAACTAAACCTCGACGACTTCTATGTATCATCATACTTTTCACCATATGTTTAACTATATTTATTTCTTTGAGCAATATTTCTTTGTCATTATCGAGTTTTATAGCATACAAATTTGTTTCGAGCTCATTGACTAAATTAAAAATTTCTGTCGGGCCTATTATATGGAGAATAATATCATATTGGATAACTAATTCCGCTAAATCAACTTTAATTTCAGCGTATCCCATGTTTGTGTCAATCCTTTCGACGGTCATTGCTTGGTGTGTTACTGGAACAAGGATTAGGATTAACATCCACATGAAGGCCTTCTGAAAATTTTAATGGTCTCTTGATATTATTTTCATGTAGACCTATTACTTAAATTATATTTTCTATACTTTGGCTGTTCTTTATGTCTTAAACTAATATAATTTTTGATAAACCCTTCTTTCCGAGTTTCGTGATATTCTTCTCTATTCGCATTAAATTTACTAATCGTATTAAATGTTTTCCTATCCATTCTATCCTTAATTATTTTAGTATCAATAATTCGGTTTTGAACATCTAACGGTTTGGCTTCGATAGTAGAATGATATGAGTTGTTGTAATACTCAACAGCTTTGAACATTTGTTCTTTGATTGGTATTTGTTTTAAAAATTTCAAGCCCTAACTTTTTCTGTTAATGTAGCATTTAATCTTTCTGTGGCTGCATTCCCGGTGTGATTATTTGGTTTTACATAATGAACTTCTATTCCCTCTTCCCTTAAAAATTGTTTAATATTAATGCTATTAAATTCATTGTCGCGAACCAACGTTTTCATTTTTCCTTTAATCGAAATGAATTGTGAACGATTGAAGCGTTTTTCAACCGTCAACCTCGAATCTCTACTTCCTTGGTCGTAGTTCGATCCGGGTTGGTACTTACTTTTCGGCCGGAAAAAACACCGAGACTTTTGGTTAGCGAAAAGACTATTAATTAACGAGCGAATAAACGACTAGGTCTTACATAAAGACCGAGATTTTTGGTTAGCGAAAAAACTATCGTTTAGCGAGAGAATAAACGACTAGGACCTAGATTTTTGGTCAGCGAAACGAGCGAAATAAAACAACTAACTACGTCTTACCACCGATGTGGTTGTACGAAAAAAGCTCTCTTTTCTTTATTTGTAAGGGTTTTTATAGGTATGATTTTCTGAACAATTTTCTTCTAATTTAAGCTTTATGTTCAATGTTACAAAAAGATATTCAAAATATTATGGCGACTGGTCTAAAGAAAGGCGCCAGATTTGAAAATTTATGGGAAGAATTCTTTTCTGCTCCAACATTCCGCCCCCTTTGAAAGCTCTGCCTTTCAAACTGGTAAAGCCGCAAGTTTTCGGATAGGGCGTCAGATGATGCCCCTCGCTGTCTTCACATCTGCCACTCGAACCTTCCCGTCTTGGCCTTGGATGACGTTGGTTATCCTGCCCATCTGCCATTTTTGAGGTGGGATGTTGTCGTCGTGAACGATGACCAGACTATGTTTGGACTTGCTGAAGACCATTTGGAACGACACTGAAGTTCGTTGACATACTCCGCAGACCATTGTCGCCAGAAGTGTGTTTTTGCGGCATTTATCCTTCGCCATCGCTGGATGTAGCTGATGTCAGGAACTTCTGTTGCTGGCTCGGGAATGGCCTTGAGGCAAGAGCCGAGAAGTAGATGACCCGGGGTGAACGCTTCAAAATCGTTGGGATCTGATGTCATCTGGGTTATCGGCCTCGAATTCATGACCGCCTCGATCTCGACAAGTACCGTTGACAGCTCCTCGAAGGTCAGTTTGGCTCCACCCAAACTGCGATACAAATGGCCTTTGGCGACCTTTACGGCCACCTCCCAAATGCCTCCGAAGTGAGGTGCCCTGGGGGGTATAAAATGAAAATATATACTTTGATTACTACAAAAATAAGTGACTGTTTCTTGTGAAGATTTCTTCATCATCATATTGCGCAATTCGAGAAGTTTTGACTGGGCCCCTACAAAATTTGTTGCGTTTTCGCAATGGATGTCACTCGGAAGACCTCTACGACCTATCATTCTTTTTAAAGCAGCAATGAAGGCTGTCGCCGACAGATCTGTGACCGCTTTCAAATGAACCGCCTTCGAAGAGAAACACACAAATACCGCCACGTACGATTTGTAGGGTACCTTGCCATGAATCTTCAAATAAGTGCTGATTGGACCACAGAAGTCTACTCGGCAAACTAAAAAGGGATGTGAAGATGTCAACCTCTCCTGAGGCAAATTCCCCATCACTTGCTTCATCAATTTTGGCCGATATTTTACACAATGCGTGCATTGTCGGACAACTTGCCTAGCGATCTCCCTAGCGTTGATTATCCAAAATTGCTGCCCTACCAGTGCCACAAGGGACTTCGCCCCTGCATGATAATTCGACCGATGCAGATGCCTGACGAGAATTTTGCTAAATTCATTACATCGTGGGAGCAGAAGAGGGTGTTTAGAGTCCTCTGGGATGTTAGCATGCTTAAGTCGTCCACCTACCCTTAGCAAGCACAGATTGCTGACTTTCTGAATGAAAGGATTAAGCCATTTTATACAGCCCTTCAGCTCTCTATTCTTCTCAATACTTTCTATTTCTTCAGAAAAACAACTGGTTTGTATTGCTGATACCACACGTAAGAGGGCATCTTCTAATTCCGCTGGATTTAACGTACTGCTGATGTCCCTTGACCTACCTTGTATAAGACTACAAAATCGAATAACATATGCCACCGTTCGAAGAATTTTAGTGTACGAACTGCAGCGCTCTATTAGTTCCAACAAAAAGTTTTGTTCCGTTTTTCTGCCGACAAGAACCGTTTTTCTCATTTTTAGCGTTAGATCTTCTGCGGAAAAAATGTGTTCGACAATCGACGCCAACTTCCTTCGCCTTGAAATAAGTATGTAGGACCTTGAAACCATATGGAGCTTTTCAACTCCTCTACTGTACATCCCCTAGACACAATGTCTGCTGGATTTTCGAGTGTGGGGACGTGTCTCCAGATTATACCCTTTGTTTCCTCCTGTATTTCGGCGACTCTATTTCCAACAAATGTCCCAAGTTTCGACGAATGAGTTGAGATCCAGTGCAGTACGATTGCTGAATCCGTCCAAAAAAATGCCTTTGACTGAGCGCTTCCGAAGATATTCTTTATCTTTGCCCATAGCTTAGACAACAAATGTGCAGCACATAGTTCTAAACGAGGGAGCTGTTTTTTCTTTGTTGGGGAAACTCTCGATTTTGCCACAAGCAGTTTTGTCTGAACTAAGCCCGACGAATCTTTAGCTCTCAGATACAAACAACAGCCGTATGCTTGCATAGATGCGTCCGCCAATCCATGGATTTGATACGTTCGAGTATCTGCTATTAAGGTATGCCAGGTTTTGTAACGAATGCAGATCCTCCATGAATTGCCGCCACTCAAAATCGATACTTTGTGGGATTGATGCATCCCAATCAAGTTTTTCGATCCACAATCGTTGAAGAATTATCTTTGCCCTGATGATTATAGGACTCATTAGTCCCATGGGATCAAAGAGTGATGAGGCGAGCGAGAGAATTGATCTTTTTGTGTACTTAGTGTACGTTCGAGTTGGTTTGTAGGAAAAGCTAAATTCGTCGCCAAGCGGGTTCCAATCGATTCCTAAAGTGCTTGTAAGATTGGAGTCAGTGAGGTTTATCTCTTTCTTCTCCCCACTTATGGCCTGAACGATGCTTGGACAGTTGCTGTTCCATTTAGACAATTCTAACCCTGCTTCCTTCAGAATTTGTGAAACCTCTTTCTGCATCTGCAAGACTACTTCGAAATTATCATCTCCAGTTAGCATATCATCCACGTAAAAGTCAGATTTTAGCACCATCCACGTAAAAGTCAGATTTTAGCACCCGTGCACCTAATGGGTATTTGTTTCTATTTTGTTCGCTCAAGTATAGAAGGCTGCGAATGGCTAAATAAGGAGTCGAAGACGTACCATATGTTACCGTATTCAGTTGAGAGGTTTGTACAGGCGTTGCCTCGTTCTCCCTCCATAAAATAAATTGAAATCGGCGATGAGATGGATGCATCAGGATTTGCCGATACATCTTTACGATGTCTGCAGTAACAGCATACCGATGTAAACGAAAACGAATAAGTATATTGAAAAGGTCATTCTGAATTGTTGGACCAATCATTAAAATTCCATTAAGCGAAATTTGGGAAGAGGTACGGCAAGAAAACAACTCTTAATTTTGTTGAAGTGCTGTTGGGCCTAATTACGCACTGATGGGGCATATACTAATGGGGTTGGTCCAAATTGGGTTCCTTCACCAGAGTCATGTGACCTAACGATTCGTATTCCTTTAAAAAGGCTACATACTGATACTTTAGAGACTCATTTTTGGAAAGCCTACGTTCAAGCGATAAGAACCTTCGAAATGCTATATCGAGTGACACACCTAAAGACCCTGGATCGTTCTTGAAAGGAAGTTGGACCATCAGTCGACCGCTGGGTAGAACTTCAATATTTTGCTTAAATAGCTCTTCGCACTCCTTCTGTTCCTCTGTCCATTTGGACTTACGTCCTTGAATCTCCTCCAATTCCCAGAATTTTTCAACGTACTGCTCCAGCTGTTCTCCTCTTGTTGAATTGACATAGCAACGTTGATTCTCCTTCTCCACCAATGCCTTGTATCCACCCGATACTATCCAACCTAATAAGGTTTTTTGTAACGTTGGGAGTCCTTCGCCGAGCTTGACTTGTCCTACCTGCAGCAAATCAAAGAATGCTTCAGCACCCAAAAGCAAGTCTATTGATGAGGGTTGATTGAAGTGTTCATCTGCGAGCTCCAGATTACGAGGCATATTCCAGTTCGTCACACTAAGCGCTGATTCCGGCTGGTATCCAGTTATTGATGGAGCAACTAGCAATTCTAACGACAACTAAAAAGTTATTGTACCTCGAGCGGATGGCTGTCTGAGTTTTGAAATTGATCTTTGTCTCACTAACCCCTATTCCTGCGATGTTTACTTGTTTCCTTTCTTTCTTGAGATGAAGACTGGTTGCAAATCTCTCATTTACTAGATTCACCTGTGAGCCTGAATCAAGAAGCACCCTACCAATTTGAAAGCTACCTGACGAATCCTGTACGAGAACCAAAGCTGTAGCTAAAATGACTTGAGTTTTTGCATCTTCTTTGCTTTCAACTGCTGCGTGGACTGCTGCTGTTGTTGACGGTTCTCTACCTTTGTAAGTGTCATGTGATGAGGAGACTTCTTCGCTTCTTCCTGTGCTCTCATTAGGTTGTATCATGTGTAAGAGGCTGTGGTGAGATTGTCTACAGCTCTTACATCTATATGTTGATGGACACTTCGCTACACTATGACCTTTTCCTAAACAATTAAGACAAAGCCCAAACTTCTTCACATTGGTAAATCGATCTTTAACAGACAATGTAGTGAAACTTAAACAATTTTGGATAGAATGGCTGCAATCACGGCAAAAAACGCAAAACCGTTGTGTCATAGTGAATAAAGTTTGAGAACGATTACTGTGGTGCGTTCTATTTAGTCCCCTTTGAGCAGGTTCCGAACGAAACTGTTTGCTTTCCCTCGCTTCCAGGTATTGGTAGCGATTGTTAAGTAAAACAGCGCACTCTTTCCACTTAGGAAGGGTTGTATAGCTTAAATGTTCATCCCATTTTGACTGAGTTTCTGAGTCGAGTTTAGACGTCGCAATATAGATAATGACTGCATTGCATATGTTTTCGTAGGAGCCTATTGACTGCAGCGAATTGTAAAGAGCTGATTGTTGTCTACTAAGCTCCGCAACGCGCTCGCCGACGACTTTTGAACTTTGGATAACTCGAACAATTCCGAATTGTACTCTAAAAAGATAAGACAGTCGTTGTCATATCTTTCCTTGAGCAATGCGATAGCTTTGGGATAGTTATCCTCAGTAACCTGGAACGCTTTTACTGTTCCCAATGCCTTATCACCTAAGCATGTCAATAAGTGGTTAAATTTTTCGAATTTTGTTAATGATGGATCGTTATCCACCAAAGTAGTAAATGAATTGATGAAATTTTTGTATTCAGAATATTTGATAGAATATTGAATAGAATTGGTAAATGATTAACCGAATGTGGAACAGAAAATGTTGCTTCTGCAACTATATATATATATATACAAATCTTCTAAATCTCCTCGACTTGTTTTCGATGGTACTAATCGCTCAATTTGAGTTTGGTATGCTAAAAGTTGCTTGAAGTATGATTCAACAATACCCAACCGACATTCCAAGTCAGTTGGTGAGAGAGCGCTTCCCTTAGTTTCCACTACATTCTTTATCCTACTAATATTGCCTCTGGTTGATGAGCGCAGCTGCTTCAACTCTTCTATGGTGGTAGTGCGGTCCCCCTCTGGCATAGTGAACTTATTTGTTCGTTGCGATTCAACAATAAATTCAAAAGTCCCTAATACGACGGGAAACGAAATGCCAACCAATTCTAATTTTTCAAATAAAAACAGATAAACGGCAACTCCTATTCGATAGAAAATTTACTTATGTTATGGCAGTAATTTGGCAATCAAAATTCCAACGACGAAATGATTTCCACGGCGAAAGATTACTATGATCCGTTGAATCAGGAACAATTGTATCAATGGCTAATGGATAATTTGAATAACTTACGACTAAGAAGTTTGTGATGGGAACAAAATTACAGCTTTCCTTCTGCATACGATCAATGCAGCACCCTCTCCCCGACGACGAAAAGCTGTAATGATTGATGGAGATGCAGGCGAAATTAAGATCAGTGCAGAAGAAAGAATGCTTTGGCGTAGCTTTCATGAATATGATCGAAAAAGAACACGATAGTTCAATTTCCTGTGGACGAGCGATTAATCGACGAGCAGTGCAAGTTCATTAGCGAAAGCTTGTCAAGATCAATATGCGAAAAATAGTGTAAGAGAAAGCATCGAAAATTGTGGAACGTATGAGCTTTTTGTGGATTCTAATTTTAACTTCCTTGTGTTAACTTGGTTGATTTTACTCTACGGCCATGGTACGAAGAAAAGGCGAATTTTGTACTTTGGCCTCTTTGCAGCAATATGATGAATTGTTTATATGAGTGTATGTACATATGTTTCTACTATAATGAGCATATTCGATACTTCAATCTACGATGTGCATGCAATATCTTATTCCGTCGAATGTGCGCTCATCTTTTCCGAAATTTCTTTTAGGCGAACTTTGATTTTTTATTATTTTATATAATCTATTCTAATGTCATACTCTCCTAATTGCAACAGCCAGCGCTGTAGCCTTGGGTTTATATTCTGACCAATATTTTTGGTTTGTAACCATTTAATGGGTTGGTGATCCGTTTGCAGATCGAATTCTTTTCCAAACAAATAAGGTCTAAAATACTTAGTGCCCCAAACGATAGCCAGCAACTCCTTTTCGATTGTGGAGTAGTTTTTTTCATGGTCATTAAGTGTTAATGAAAATTACATTTATCTATTTGAAGTTTAGGTCCTGATTTTTTTAATGTTCCAAAAATTATTTTTAAGTTGAGTATATGTTCTTCTACAGACGTGCTGAAGACGAGAATGTCATCCTTATAGACAGTACAGATCTTATTTATGAACTGCCTTAGAATCGAATTCATTAATCGTTGGAAGGTCGAGGGGGCATTTTTCAGCCCGAATGGCTTTCGAAATGACCAAGGGGTGTGGAAAAAGCTGTTTTTTCCTGTCCTCAAGCTTAACTAAGATTTGATGAAAACCTTTAGCTAAGTCGAGTATTGAGAAATATTGCGACTTTCCCAATTTATCTAATATTCCTTCAATATTAGGAATTGGAAATTTGTCGCACACCGTCACTTCGTTAAGTTTCCTGTAATCTATTACTATTCTCCACTTCGGTTGTCCCGATGCGTCTTTTTTCTTTGGGACAATCCAAAGCGGACTGTTGTAAGGAGAATTGCTCTCGGTTATTATTCCCTTTTCTAGCCTTTCATTAATTTGTCGGTTAATTTCAAGTTCGTGTACCTTTGGGTATCTGTATATTTTTGAATATACCGGATTGCTAGTATTGGTAATTATTTCGTGATGAATTTCGTGGGTAAAGGTTAATTGGTCTCCGTCTTTATAAAATAATTCCTCATAATCTGTTAAGAGTTGTACTATTTCTTTTCCTTCCTCTGAATTTATATGGTCTAAGTTATTTTTTTTTTACTTTTATTTAACAAATTTATGTTTTTACAAATTCATTGTTTAATTAAAATGAAATAGTTAGGTACAATCTATTGTCCAAGTGACACGAGTTGAATGTACCAAGCAGCCTACAAAAAATTAAAATATTGAAATAGTTGATGGGGAGTTTTAAAAAAGTTACAATAATTTAAAAGATCAAAATAGAAAAGAATAATTAGACATTCAAAGAACAAAATTCATTAATAAACAAACTATTTCTGACTGAGTAAAAACCAGCATTTTGTAAAAATATTTTTAGGACTTTATAGCAGTAGAGATGCCTTAGAGGAAGAGTTTCAAGGTTTCTGAACAAATTAAAACTTGGAGTTCTGCGATTTACTCGGCATAAGATTCGAATTACATGTTTTTGTTTTATTAGTAAAGGCTCAGTTTTTTTTTAAAAAATGAACCAACCCAACAAGAAATACCATATTCCAACTTAGATTTTAATAGAACATTATATACAAGTTTTAAAATTGATTGTGGGCAATAAAGGCTTAGGTGATACAGTTGTCTTACCACTTTGTTAAGATATTGTTTAAGATAACTTGTATGATTATACCAACTAAGCTTATTGTCTAAGACAATACCTAAATATTTAAAATTGTCAACGCATTCAACCTTAAAACAAGTACTGCAACAAGACGTTAAATTGTTAAAGGAGGAAGTATTATCATCGTTCTTAAATAAGCGAAAGCGTGTGCAACTCGGAGAGTGATAGAATAACGACAAGTCATCACAATTTTTACTGTTGATATTGAATATCATAAATTTCGTTTTATCGCAGATTGTGAGCTTGTGTATGGAAAAGCATTTTCGCAGTAAATCGAGGTCATAGTTTACATCCGATAAAACATTCAGCAAGCTTTTATTGTTATATTTATGAAAGCGCAGTATCATTAGCAAAGGCAGTAACTTTGCCTTTAAAAGGTTGAATAAACAAAGAATTTACATATATTAAGGACCTAAAACTGACCCTTTTGGAACACCATCCAAAATATTTTTCGAAGAGCTGTAAATATTCTTGATCATCACCATTTGCCTGCGATTTTTTAAATATGAAACAAACCAATCATATGTATAGCCCCTAAAACCCATACGGAAAAGTTTATTTAATAATATTGAGTGATCCACCATATCAAAAGCTTTAGTGATATCCAAATTTCCTAACTGAATACTACTATTAAAAATAAAACATAAAACATCAGAGATTTGAAACGAAATTTTTTTCAACATAAAACTTGAGATCTTATCACAAGAAGTAGAATTGAATGATTTAAGAGAGTAAATTATTTTATGGATCTCCAGAGCAGTGAATGGTTTACAGAAAAAACTCTCTGTTTGACTTTCCATATCTACTAAATCAATATTACTCATGCAATTGAAATTATTGTTTGGTGAGTTATGAAAAGATCTAATATTGATCTAATAAAAGAAATCGCTAAATAAGTTAGCAATTTTCAAAGGGTCAGAGATAGTAGAGTTGTTGACGTTCAAAACTATATCCACCTCTGAAGATTTTCTATTAAGAATTTCATCAACAACACGCCATTCTTTTTTGGAATTACCAAGACTTGCTGTTTATTTACTACGAAAATAATTATCTCTGCAATAAGGGACTTCCAATTTAAGCTCTTTATTTAACTTTTCGTAATATTGTTTAAGTCTAGTATTATTTGGGTGTTTTCTAACTCGAAGACAGAGCCTGCAGCTTCATTAAAAATATGTCGAAGGCTATTGAGGGATCAGCTGTGTTGAAAACTTCTTCCCAAAATTCAAAATTCAAACGGTTTCTGAGAATATTGTAATTGATTTTAGCGAAGGTTTCACATTCAGTTGGTTTGGTACGCGGTAGTAGTTAAGCAGTGGTCCGTTAACTTCAAGTCAAATGACGCAGTTTTGAACTTCATTTTGTCATTTCGATGAACCCTCCTGAATATGTCGTCCAAACACGAGTTTAAACGAGTGGGCTGGGCCTGCAAAGATTCAAAACCGAAAGCAGATTGAGTCGTCAAGAAGTGATCGACATCTCTTGAGTCAGACAGAATATTTATATTAAAGTCGCCAAGCAGAATTATTTTTTTACAAGTTTGAAATTCCAAAAACCCAGAAAACTCTTCAATAAAGGATTTTACTGAACATTTGTGTAATCTATAAACGCAAATAAAACAATAGTAAATACCAGAAATTTCACAACAAAAACTAGTTATGTCAGCGCTTTGTAAATTATATTTTTAGATTTTTTTACCTACTATGCCACTTTGAAAAATACTCCAACACCACCAGCTGTTTATATTATCAAAGGGTTGACTTTCGACTTGTTCAAGAGTATAAATATTATGTATATCAAATGGATAGTCGCTATCAACAAACACTATTTTATTGCCCTTAATTTCAAGGTATCTATGATCTAAATTTATTTTTGCTTTTAGGGTGTTAAAGCATTTTGACATATGATTGCATCATAATTCCTACCCTTTAGGTCTATTACTTCCAAGAGAAGGTTCCATTCGTGTTAAATTCCTTTGGAATAGGGGTAACTATTTTATTCGTTACCCTGTTGATTCCACTAATAGTTGAATAGGGCACTGGTTTTTCTAGACTTATTGCGTGAAAATTGTTAAGTATACCAGGTCGAATGATGCTTGTAGTCGAACTTGTATCGACTAGACATTTTATTGTCTGATTCTCTATATTTAAACAGATCATGGGGAGGCTATATTCCGAGGCAGGTTTTGAAAATTTTGTTCGGCTTCCTGAACATTACCGATTTCCATCCTTTCCACCGTATTGTTGTTATTTGTCTGTCAAGTTTGTCTTGAGTTATTGTTATTTGATTGTGTTCTGCCCGGGTTTAAATTTCTGTAGTTACTAAAGTTCGGTTGCCTTTGAAAATGTTCTGAATTATTAAAATTGTTAGGGTTTTCTCGTCGCTGGAACAGATTTCGATTATCATTATAATAGTTATTTAGTTTTCCTTGTGTTTGTGTTAGGCTACGATAATACTCTGATTCAATATCATTATACGTTACTCTATTTTTACTAAAATGTTTATTATTATTTACGTAGTTTTGTCTTTGGTTTTTAGTACTTCTATGATTAAAATCGATGGTTCTAACATCGTCTAAAAATGTAAGTCTAGCATACTTATTAAAAATATCTACCATACTGGCCTCCTCGGTTATATGAGCCCTAATGTTTCCGTCTATTTTTTCTATTAATATTTCTTTAAGGTCCCTATCTACATTTTTCGGTTTCCTTTCATCAAATTCATGAAGTACATTTAACTGAAAACTTATGTTCCTAAATACATTAAATAATTCTTCTAAATTACTAACCTTCACAGCACGGCAATAGTTGAAGAGTTCTGCGTAACCCTTATTAGGCTGGAAATATTATTTTAATCTAATTACTACGCTGCTTCACTCGGGGTTGTCTCCTAGCTGTCTAATACATCTTCCGGCATCTCCCTTGATTTTCTCGTTGATAACAATCTGTAATCCGAAGAATCGAAGATAGGGATCAGCGTTGCATAGTAGTAATGTCGTTTCTACAGACTTTATAAACGATGACAAGGGATACTCGTCTGTTCCCTTATATGGCTTCAAGTGTCTAAATTGCACCAAGACACTTTCAGGACTTAACTGGAGTTGGGCTAGTTGTGGGGATTGTCGTTGCTGCGGTTGGTCTTGCTGCTAAATCGGCTGTGGGAGTTGTTGTTGCTGCTGTTGGTCTTGCTCCTGAATCAGCTGTTGGAGTTGTTGTTGTTGAAATTGATTTAATTGTTGCTCTTGTTGCAGAACAATTTGATGCAGCTGGTGAATTTCATTCTTCATCTCCTCCATTTCCACTTCACCAAGATTGTACCTATTACCGTCGAAAAGTCTAATTAACTGAACCCGCATCCGAAATAGAATGCACTTTTGTCTTTTCTTTTTTTTTCAAAACTCTTATTTCTTATTTTTTATTTTTTTTATTTTTTTTCTTTTTTTAATTTTTGAAGGTACGTCTGATTACTCCACTTAATATATTCTCGGGTAGAGGTGGGGACATGGTGTAAGACACAAAATATTTATTTACTTATTATTATTCTTCTTTTCAAAATTTTACACTATTATTTTTCACACCGTATGTATGTTTTTACGTATGTAGAACTACCTTTGGATAATTCTTCTTCCGCTTCACCGACTGCGCCACTTAAGCCCGTATGATACTACAGATTTTTCGCATTTTTAATGCGCTGAAAATGGAACTAGAGCAGTGCAACAAATTCACTACTGAAATTCCCCTTAGGTGTGAGTGCGTACGCACTAACCTTATAAATGTGAAAATGTCAAAAAATGCATTAAAAATGTAACTCAAACTACACTTTTTAGCCACTGGCAGCTTTTTTTTGACATTTCTGTATTTTTATTACCCCTTTATTCAATTATGCTACTTCTGCAAACTAGAAATTTTCAAAACAAAATATTAGGTCATTTTTTTTAAGCTTCAATTACTTATTATTAATTACTTGATGCCATAAAATAATTAGGTAATTCGAGGTTCACTTCCATGAAAAGGAAATGTGTTCTTTTAGCTTATTGTATGTTTTTTTTAGATTTTTCTTGCGTTAGTAGCATTTGCATATGTGTAGAGAGTGTCCCTACTCACTGTAAGTAGATATACTCTGGTAGATGTACTCTGATTATGACATTGTTTTGCAAAATAATGGCTTCTCTTTTCCTAAAAAAAACTTGTTGCTTCTTTCATGCAAAGCTGACATTTTAAAATGATTTAATGCATTAAAAATGCTAAAAAAATGTAGTATCATACGGGCTTAAAGGAATTCTTTTGAATTCTTTTTCATTATTTTTTTTTAAATAATAAAAAAAAATTAACACTTCGGTTTCACTCCGACTCTTAAGAGCGGCATTTTATTACTTTATTATTTCTTAAATCTAATCGAAGAAATGCCGTTCACCGAACATTTCTCCAATTAGCATTTCCTGTTATTTTATTTGCACTGTTCGGGCATTGAATTATTGAATGCAGCGGAAATGCTAGCCTTAGCATTTCCTGTTTTTACTTGCAGTACTTTGCTTTGATTAGGTCAATGTTGCAATGCTCGACCATTGAACTATTTAGCCAATCGGAAATGCTAGCGCTAGCACTTCCGATTCATGGGATAATGTTCGGCGCTGACGTAACTCGCGTACGCCGACCGATATTTCGACGCCTCTTTGGTGGTATTTTTTCCAAAGAATTAAACCACGAACTGAAATTAATTGAATATTTTCAATGCACCCAATTGATGATTTTTACGGTTTTGAATGCACCAAAGATATGAATACCACCGATAACACACTGAAATATCGCTTTCAATATTGAATACGGAATTTATTGTTGTTATGAAAACAGGTGACAGCACAACTATCAAACTAAACGTCACATTTTTTGTTGTTGTGGTTTTCATACAAAAATACTCTCCAAATTTCCGACTTTTCCGGTGAATTTTCCAAAACTTTTTTTTTCAAGCAAACCTTGTCCTCATAATTACGAACACAAAAGAAAAAAAATCAGCCAAATCGGTTGAGCCGTTTTCAAGTGATGATCTTCCATATATGCAGCAATTGATTTTTATATACCTATTTATAGAGAAGGTAGAATATTAAGATTTTGATGTTGGAGATTATTCAAATATGGTGAGTATGTATTCCAATTTTGAAATACTCTCCTTAAACTTTGGTTCTTCAAAAATATTCAACATCTCTCTCTCTCTTTTGTTCGTTGTCAATTAATTTTTAATTTTTCAATTTGTATCCCAACGATAATAGAAATTGTTGATTTTGTATAGTACGTTGTTGTGATGTTCTCCCACCAGTTGTTGGTAGTATATTGATAGAATTGATAGTACTTTGCATTCTTTTATAGAATAATTTGGTGAGTGTAAAGAATAATTATTATGTATTATTATTGTTGAGGTTTTAGATGTAATCGAACCGTTATGGTTCCACCTCTAAAATTTATAAGATTTCCGTCTTGATCAGAAAGATTTATAGTCACAGAACTTATCCTCTTAACGTTCACGGGTAAATAGATAACATTTCGTAGTACTTCAATTATTTGGTACCCTGGGATAATCTTTATTATTATTGGTATGTGTTTCATCGATAAAATTGCAATCAATTCGAATAATGTTCACTCTACGAGTATTGATGTCAACATATAGATCTGACTCATGTTTCATTTGCAGATAATTTTTTTTGCTGCATCCTAAACGCTAACCAATCGAATTAGGTTGAGAGAAATTAATTTCTTCAGTGCTATAAGTTTCGCATTTTAAAGTGTTATTGTTTGCTTTTATTTTGATTCTGTTTTTTTTTCAGAACTATCATTGTTTTCTTTGAGAAGACAAAATCGTATCGATCGTCATTCGTTAAGATCGAACATGCATACGAATATCGAACATATGTACATATACCCGTATGTATTTACATATGAAGGAAATTCCACCACATCTCGGTCGCCAAAGCGCCCGAGAGCTTAAATCATTTCCTATTCTTCGTGGAAATTGAACACATTTGCTAATATTCTTAGGTTTTTCTTGAGTTAGTAGCATTTGCATATGTGTATATAGCGTGCCTACTCACTCTAAGTAGATATACTCTGGTAGACATACTCTGATTATGACAGTTTGCGTTGTTTTGTAAAATAATGGCTTCTCTTTTCCTAAAAAAAACTTGTTGTCTCTTTCATGCAAAGCTGACATTTTAACATGATTGGATTGTGGGATGATGGTTATGTTGGATTCTTTCTTGATTTTCAGCTTGGGGAGGAATACTGCAGCTAGTATCAAAAAAAACTATAACAGGAAGAGAGTAATTAATGAATTGATAAGTATCCTTTTCCATCTTTATTGAAATGATTTGTTTGGTGTTGTTGATGTGTAGCTCTTTCATTAGTTCCAATGAGAGTATCTCTTCTAATTCGGATCCTTCACAGGATAAATTTAGTAAAGGTGGCGGGGCTTGTACGTTGGCTATTTCTTCTGATATGTACTTCTGGTTGTCAACTGTGATTGTTGTGTTTTTGAATTTCATGAGGTATGACCCTTGTAGTGTCTTCGCTGTTTCATTAATTTCGACTTGGCCATTGAAATTGTTGAGTAGGATGACCCCTGAGGCTATTTCTTCTGTTTGCGGGATATGATGATTGTTTGTTCTGTTGCACGTCGCATTTTGGCTTTTTAATAATCTTGAAATACAATTATCGTTGCTTATCTCTATTAAATTATTTCTACTACAAAGTGATAATTCGTTTGCTGTTATACATTTACTCCTTACTCCATATGTTATGTTATGTTTTCTTATAATATTTTCGTATTCGATTTTGTTTACAATATTGTTTCTTTTGATAGGTCTTATAATTAATTTTTCGTAGATGAAATCTTCTGTTTTTGGAATGCTTACAATATATAAAAGTTTATTCAAGTTTAGTGCTATTTTCACACCAGCAAACTTTAAGGCTTCTTCAAAATGATTGTACTGAATATGAGTTTTATTCATTTTGCTCATTATAAGGTTTATTTCGGATTTGGAAAATACAATAAATGAGAGCTTACAATGTTGGATTAGCTAGTTCTATTGCGTAAATTATATTTACTAATTCTTCTTTAAGTAATTTTGTTTTGTACTGTAAACTTAGTACTAGTTCTAATTGGAATGATTTATCTGCGTTAACAATTTTTAATATTTCGGTAGTAATACTAGTAATTTGATTAATCCATTCATTATAAGCTTTGTTAATAACTACTTGATTATTACTATTTTCAATCACGTCATTCATTTTGTTCTCCATCATTATGAAATCGCTGTGGTCCTGGTTACCGGCGATCCATTTCCAGACTGATCCGATAAAATCTAATGATCTTTTTGCCTTATGGATCTTAATATTATTAAATAACTCTTGAACCTGTGTTAGTTTGTGTTTCACAAGAGGGAATAATGCGAAACGTGAAAGATTCTGTGCATTAGTTTTGGATAATATCTCGGATACGAAGATCTCATATTGTTCTATCTCTAATATATGGAGGAGTTTCAGATTACCACTATGTATCCGGGCTGTGCCAGTGTTTAACGTAATTATTTGGGAATTGGAGTAATCGAGAATCTGGACCTACGACGGTGCATAGTAACCTGTGGGGAGGTAAATTAGAATCTTAGTTTCGAATATTGCTTTTATGAATTGTTTTTCCGGATTCGGTTATAACAACTGAAGGTTTGTTTTCTAGGACGATTTCCTTTTTATACCTGTTATAGAACCAATACGCTTATTATATTTGACGTATATTGTTCGACAGATTTCGTAGCCTTTCTCTGGTTGTCTGTCTTTATTATGATATTCTAGGTCTTTCTGTTGCTTGGGTCGTAGCTGCTCAATTGTATCAAGTCTAACTTGTTCGAATTAGTCAGGGTTGGTTGACACATTTCTTCCGTAGAAGATTTCGATAGGTTTCTTATTTATAGTGGAATGAATGCTGGAGTTATATTCGTATACAGAGCGTCCTAGTAGTTCCTCGAAGGAACGGTGCGTACCGTCTGTTTTCAGACAGCGCATAATTTCTGTGAGGGTGGAATGGAATCTCTCTACTTGAACATATGGGGTGTTTTAAGGATCTGTATTTTCAATTAATCTTCCATCATAAAGACGATAGAAGCTGAAAAGCGATTTTTCGTTGTCTAACACAACAATTTTGGTACTCCGAAAAAGAACAGGAGTTCGTTAAGAGGTTTTCTTATATCCTCGATCGCTCTTGTTTTTAAGGGTCTAGCTTGAGAGAATTTGGAAAATTTATCTAAGGCAATTAGAACTAGGTTTCGTTCTGTTGAATAAATATTTACGAGTATATGTAAAATGTGGTCGGGATATTGTGGGAGCGGTGTTGATTTTATGAAAGGATTGTTCGGATGCCTATCGTATTTATTCTCTTTGCATATGGAGCATTGTTTGTAAGTTTGTTTAATTTTGAGACCCATTTTCGGAAAGTAGTATTTTTCCAAGATTTGACCTTTATTCTCGTTGGAATTTCGATGAGCTCTTCTGCGAGTTTCTGTAATTATATTGTAGCATAATAATAACTACGCTCCTACGACTATGCAACAAATTCCGAAGTGTTTTTTCATTTTGGCAGAATTTTGGTTCGAAGTGTCCTTTCATTCGAGGTTCGTGTCTGCGGTTTCCACAGTTCATGTCTACGAAAGAGACGGATAATATCACGGATGAGAGGGAATTATAACTGCAAGAATGATTGTCATCTTGGAATTATTACATCAGAATTTTTCTTGTTCCAGTGGTCGAAGAATTTGCTAGAAGTTCCTGCTATATAAGGACAGATGGCGATTGAGAAGGGCAGTAGTTTTTAAACTGTGGCGAAGAGATTAGAAAAGTGATAATGGGCGAAGTTGTAATTTTGTGATAAATTGAAAGTTGAGAGTTAACAAGAAGAAGTAATTAGTTTGAATTAACTAATCGAAAGGAGATAAAGTGATTTGGGAAGAAAGAGGTCTTGTAAGGAAGGAGTTTGCGAAAAATAGTATAGTGTAAACTTGAATTGTTCTATAGACTAGAAAATAAAGAAATAATTTTACAGAATATCGTTTTATCTACTCGAGCCGTAGCTCGCATATTACATTGGTGTCAGAAGCGGGATGAAACTTATTCTGTGAATAACTATTTCCGTGGTGTGAAATTGCACAAGAAAACAAAAAAAAAAAATCGATTTCTGTGTTGAGTTAATTAGTTGCGCAAAATGGGTCGCAAATTGGGAAAACTAACTATAATTCAACTAAAGGCAGAACTCAGTAAGCGGAATCTGGACACAACTGGGGGAAAAGATGCCCTACAGATTCGTCTGGAAGAAGCAGTAACGCAGGAAGGTGAAAACCCGCATGACATAGAGTTTGACGTGGAAGAGGAACCAGCAAGTACAGTAGCCGACGCGGGTATAACAAGTCTGCTCCTACAACTTAAGTCAGTCATGGACGAACATAAGAAAGCAATAGAAGACTAAAAGGAGTCTCTGGAACTTAAGCTCGATGACCAAAAGGAAGCAATAGACGACCAAAGGAACTCTCTGGAACTTAAGCTTGAGGAACAAAAGAATTCTCTAGAACTTAAGCTGGATGAACAAAAGAAAGCAATGGACGAACAAAAGAATTCCCTAGATGCTCTGGAAAGCAAACTTGATGAGCAAAACAAGAACTTGGAACCCAAATTGGAAGTGATCGAAGAGAAAATCGAGAAGATCGAGACGCAACTCGAAAAAGTCGAAACTAGATCCGATGAAAATTTTGAGAAACATGAAACTCAGTTCGGGAAGATAAAGACTCAGTTTGGAAAAGTGGATACGCAATTCGAGATAGTAGGAAAGCAAGTCGAAAATCTTGCTAAGGAGCTCAGCAACGTGAAGAGACAGAAAGCACGGGAATATTCCACTGATGGTCTGAGAAGAAAGGAGATGCAGCCTCCTATCTTCGATGGTCAAACATCATGGCCAATTTATAAGAGGCAATTCGAAGCGGCCGCAATGACCAATAGCTGGGATGATGAAGAGAAGTCTATTGCACTCAAACTTGCACTGAGGGGTCCAGCTGCGGAGCTCTTGCATACCATCCCGAAAGATAAACAGCAGAACTACCACTCTCTGGTTCAGGCTATCGAGATGCGGGTTAGGGATGAACACATGCAGCAGCTGTACAGGGTTCAGCTGCGTAGTCGAGTCCAGAAAAGGGGGGAAACGCTCCAACAGTTGCAAGCGGATATAGAGCGACTAGCCCATCTGTCATACCCTAAAGCCGGTGAGGAGCTTATCAACGAAATGGCGGTGGAAGCTTTTATTCAGGCCATAGAGGACAGACAACTGCAAATGGCTGTAAGGATGGCTGAAAAGCGAACACTCCCCGAGGCATTGGCATTCGCTTTGTCAATAAAGGCTGCGGACCAAGCATACCAGGGAATACACCGTGTAAATGTCCGTCCAGGGAAATGTCCGTCGTGGAATGCTCATGCCAGAGAACAGCCGTCATGGATGAAGACAAAGCTCGCGGAAGTCAAATCCGTTGCTGGAATTGCAACCAAACCGAACCATCCTGTCGGTCGAGTTCCCAAAACCAGCAGTCGGGAAATGCGTTCCTGGTGGCAGATATATGCGACGAGTGCATCATCGGAATAGACTTCATGAAAGCAAATGAAGTAATCTTGGACATCGGGATGCAAGTACTGAGGTATCGAAATGTGGAGATTCCGATGGTGTACGGAAATGAGAATGCCGTAACTCTCAGGACAATCATCAGCAAAGACGAAGTTTTGCCGCCGTCTTCAGAGACAATCATTTGGCCGAAGCTGGAAGGTAATCTTGGGAGCCACCGATTCTACATAGTAGAACCAGACCCAGAGAAGAATTCTCAAGACTACATCGTGGGAAAGACGTTAGTCGAACCAAAGAATACCATGGTTCCAGTGAGAGTTTTGAACGCAAGACCACACACTGTCAAACTAAGGTGAGGGTAGGTGATTGGAAAATGCACGCCGATTACCGCCGTCGCAAAAATATCTGAACGTGATGCTCCAAAACCTCTGCCATCACCCTGGACAGCGGAAACGAGAGAGACGATTCTCCACTCCAGTGAGCTGAATCAGGAGCAGCGAACTATGGCAGAGAATCTTATCAATGAGTACGCTGATGTATTTGCCTCACAGGACGGAGAATACGGCCGAACACACCTGGTACAACATCGAATAGACACTGGTGATACTAGACCAATTCGTCAGCCTGCTAGGCGCCCACCATTAGCAAAGCAGACAGAAGTTGCAGAGAAAGTGTCGGCAATGGAGAAAGAAGGTCTGATTGAAAGTTCCAAAAGTCTGTGGGCATCACCGGTTGTACTGGTTAAGCAGAAAGATGGCAGCACGCGGTTCTGCGTGGACTATCGGCAGCTCAGTTACGTCACCAAGAAAGATAGCTATCCACTGCCACGGATTGACGACACGCTAGACACACTCTCAGGAGCCCGATGGTTTTCCACTCTCGACTTGAAGAGTGGCTACTGGCAGGTACAGATCCATCCAGAAGACCGGGAGAAAACCGCCTTCACCGCAGGAAATGGGCTATGGCAATTCACGGTAATGCCATTCGGGCTGTGCAATGCTCCGGCGACTTTCGAGCGATTGATGGAATGTGTCCTGCAAGGGTTAACATGGAAAACCTGTTTGGTATACTTGGATGATGTCATCGTCGTAGGAAAAACGTTTGCGCAACACCGAGACAATCTAAGGGATGTGTTTCAAAGGCTTCGAAGTGCCCACCTGAAGCTCAACCCCAAGAAGTGCGCCTTGTTTAGAGCAGAAGTCAAGTACTTGGGGCACATAATTTCAGCGAAAGGAGTGAGAACCGATCAAGAGAAGGTCTAAGCGGTAAAAAACTGGCCAGTCCCCAAAGACAAACACCAACTAAGGAGCTTCCTGGGCCTAGCCACCTACTACAGACGGTTCGTGAAGGATTTTGCCGGGATCGCAAAGAGCCTGCGCCAGTTGACGGAAAAGGGAAAACAATTCAAATGGTCAATTGAGTGCGAGAAGAGCTTCAAGGCACTTAAACAACGGCTATGCGATGCCCCGATACTGCTTACCCCACTCCCGGGGAAACGTTCATTGTGGATACAGATGCTAGTAATGTCGGGGTAGGAGCCGTACTCTCCCAGGTGCATGAGGGCCAAGAGAAGGTGGTTGCGTACTTCAGCAAGGTGCTCTCTAAGCCAGAAAGGAACTACTGCGTGACAAGGCGGGAACTTCTAGCTTTGATCTTGGCTACGAAGCATTTTCACAAATACCTCTACGGGAGGAAGTTCGTTCTTCGCACAGACCATGCAGCCTTAAAATGGCTATTACAGTTCAAGAGTCCTGAGGGTCAGGTCGCAAGATGGATCGAAAGGCTGCAAATCTACGACTACGAAATACAGCATCGTAAAGGAAAACTCCACTCTAATGCGGATGCACTGTCCCGGAGACCATGCAGAACGGATTGTAAACATTGTGCGCGTCAGGAAGAACGGGAGCTGGTTTCCATCCAAAGAATGAGAGCCGAACCTATCGCCGGCTGGAGCGTAGATGAGATCCGGAACGCTCAGAAGGAAGACCCGGATATCGAGCTGATTCTGGCCTGGAAGGAGAACATGGAGAAACCGGATCATCAGGACATCTCTCACAGAAGCCCGACCTTAAAGGCATATTTTGCGCAGTGGGACTCCCTCCATGTCCAAGAAGGTGTTCTGAGAAGAAAATGGGAATCCTCCGACGGAAAGTCGTTTGTAATGCAGCTTATCGTGCCGCGGACAAGAGTCAAGGGGGTGTTACAGGAAATGCATGGCGGGGCGTCCGGAGGCCACTTGGGAGTGAATAAGATGCTAGAAAAGGTACGAGAACGTTTTTATTGGTTAAAAGCGAAGGAAGATATCGAAGACTGGTGCAGAAAATGCGACGTGTGTGCAGCTAGTAAGGGTCCGAGAATCAAAACTCGAGGTAAGATGCACCAATACAACGTGGGAGCACCTTTCGAACGAATCGCCATTGACATCGCAGGGCCCTTTCCGGAAACCGACAATGGTAATCGGTATATACTCGTAGTGATGGACTACTTCAGTAAGTGGCCGGAAGCGTTTCCGATCCCTAACCAGGAAGCCAGAACCGTGGCGGAGCAGATCGTCTACAATTGGGTTAGCAGATTCGGTGTGCCCTTGGAATTGCATTCTGACCAAGGGCGGAACTTCGAGTCAAGAATCTTCCAAGAGATGTGTCAACTACTCGGAATCAAAAAGACAAGGACAACCCCGCTTCATCCACAGTCGGACGGTATGGGGGAGCGTTTCAATAGGACTTTGGACGAACATCTCTCGAAGGTCGTAGGTGACTACCAACGGGATTGGGACCGGCAGATTCCCTTGTTTTTGATGGCCTATAGAAGTGCCGTGCATAGCACTACTCGACATACGCCGTTCGAAATCTTATTTGGTGGAATAGCTCGTTTACCCAGTGAGGTGAAATTTGGATCTCCTACCAATGAGCCCAGAAATGAAGAAGAGTACGTGGCGGACCTTAGGGAAAGGCTTAGGGACATACACCAAAGGACCAGAAGCCAGATTAAGATAACGAGCGACCGCATGAAGACCAGCTATGATGCCAAGGCAACAATGTCAGGATTCCAGGAAGGAGATCTAGTGTGGCTGTATAATCCCCATCCCCAAAAGGGGAAATCACCTAAATTGCAGCAGAACTGGGAGGGTCCCTACAGAATAGTAACCCGCATCAACGATGTTGTCTACCGCATCCAGCGAGGACCAAGGGCCAAAATGAAAGTGGTTCATGTGGACCGACTGAGTCGATATAATATCCGAAATGAGGATGCACTTGTTCGGGACGAACACGTCTAAGAGGGGGGCAGTGTAGCATAATAATAACTACGTACCTACGACTATGCAACAAATTCCGAAGTGTCTTTTCATTCTGGCAGAATTTTGGTCCGAAGTGTCCTTTCATTCGAGGTTCGTGTCTGCGGTTTCCACAGTTCATGTCTACGAAAGAGACGGATAATATCACGGATGAGAGGGAATTACAACTGCAAGAATGATTGTCATCTTGGAATTATTACATCAGAATTTTTCTTGTTCCAGTGGTCGAAGAATTTGCTAGAAGTTTCTGGCTAGCAGAAACTTCTGCTATATAAGGACAGATGGCGATTGAGAAGGGCAGTAGTTTTTAAACTGTGGCGAAGATATTAGAAAAGTGATAATGGGCGAAGTTGTAATTTTGTGATAAATTGAAAGTTGAGAGTTAACAAGAAGAAATAATTAGTTTGAATTTGTGAATTAAGTAATTGAAAGGAGATAAGTGATTTGAGAGGAAAGAGACCTTGTAACAAAAAGAATTGCGAATAATAGTATAGTGTGAACCTGAATTGTTCTATAGACTAAAAAATAAAGAAATAATTTCACAGAATATTGTTTTATCTACTCGAGCCGTAGCCCACATATTACAATATTTTCTTGATCAGATACCTTCTTTACGTCTTCGACTTGTACTTGGGTGGACCTTATTCTGTAACTGTTGAAATATAGAGGATAAATTTCCTGAATTAAACCCATGACATCTTCTCTAGTTATTATTCCGATTAGGACGTTCGGATTAAAGAATCTTTTGAAAATTCCAATCAAATTTTCCTTCGTGTAAGAAAATTCTGTCATAATGTGCCTATTAAATTTGGGAAACGGTCTTTGGAATTCATGGTGTGACCTCTCACCGATTTTTAGAATGAGTTGATTGCGAAACACATTTATTGGTGTTTCCACGGAAGGGATGAGATGATGTGATGAGCTGTCATCGCTATGCTGCGTAACAGTCATCGAATTTATTGCGCTACTTCTCGGGGGTTTTAACAGAGCGTCTGCCACGACATTCGTTTTCCCGGGTTTATAGATTATTTCATGGTCATATTCTTCAAGGATTGCCTTCCACCTCTTCATTTTTACGTTATTATTTTTGTTACTTAACGCGTAGGTGAGTGGCTGGTGGTCAGTGAATATTTTCACCTTACGAGATCCGTATAGGAAATTCCGAAGGGAGTTCAACGCCCAGATGCTTGCTAGCATTTCCTTCTCATTGGCGGCGTAAGCCTCTTTTGTTTTGCTAAGTGTTCTGGATATATATATTATTGTTCTTTCATTCTGCTCCAGGACTTCTCCAATGCATAGTCCGTCGTTAAATTAAATTCTTTATTAAAGTCGGGAAAAGCTAAAAGTAAATCATCAGAGAGAGAATTCTTAATTTTTTTGAGAACTTCTATCGCTTCATCGTTTAGATGCACGGTTTTTTTACTTGAAAGATTTTTCGAAATACGTCCATCTTCCCCCCTTAAGAGGGCTGTAAGGGGCTTTGCCAAGCTGGCGTATCCCTCAATAAATCGGCGGCAGTATCCTGAGAGCCCGAGAAAGGATCTGAGATCCTTCAACGTTTTGGCGCTTGGGAAATTTAGTATTACTTCAACTTTCGTTGGGTTTGTTCTAATACCTTCGGATGAAATGACGAATCCTAGGAATTCTATCTTGTTTTTAAGGAAAGCGCACTTATCTAACTGGACCTTCATGTTTGTCTTTTCAAGGGTTTGAAATACCGTTTTAAGGTTTTCGAAGTGGGTACCCTCATCTTTGCTGAAGAACACAATGTCATCTATATATACGTAATATATTTTACCAATATGTTGTCGTAATATACCGTCGAGCGTCTTTTAAATACGGACGGCGCATTTTTCAGACCGAAGGGTAGCCTCGCGAATTCGTATTTTCCGTTATTCATGGAAAAAGCTGTCTTTTCGATTTCCGACTCTTTAAGCGGAATTTGGTGAAACCCGCTCTTGAGATCGATAACTGAGAACCATTTACTTTGGCCTAATTGTGTTAAGATTTCGCTGACCTCTGGTATGGGATATCTGTCCGGGATTGTAATGGAATTTAATTTCCTTTAATCAACGACCATTCTGTACTTCTTTTCGCCAGATGAATCAGAATTTTTTTGGCACTATCCATACTGGAGAATTGTATGGGGACTTGGATGGTCTTATAATGCCATCATTTAGGAGTTGTTTGACTTGCTTCTCTACTTCATCTTTTAGTGCCATTGGTTATATATAAAATTTGGAATAGACTGGAGTTTCTGAAGTTATACAAATTTCGCCTTTTACGATTGTGGTGAAATTTAATTTCTCGTCAGGTTCCGTAAATAGGCTTGGGACATTTTGGACTAGATCATTGATTCTGTTCTTTTGCTTCGCGTTCATATGATCTGTTTCTATGTCTATTTTATTTACTGCCGTGTAGGCGCGTTGCTTTATTCGAATTTTTACTTTATCTCTTATTATCATATAATTTTCTATTGTGTGAAATACTGCTGATAATTCTTTTAGGCTATCATTTCCCAGGATAGCGTGACAGGATTTGAGGGTAGGTAGTAGGAAAACTTTAATGTTTGAATCCCTAAGGCCAAATAAATTAACTATTGTATGGTGAGTAACTTTGATGTTTCCACCTATAGAATTTGTGAAGAAAGGTTGGGCGTTTGATATGGGCTTTGGGACAAGGTTTGCCTACATATACATAGTTCTTGTTAGAACCAGTATCAATTAATGTTTTTAGCATTTGCCCGCTCTTCGTTCTGCACTCGAAGTACGGCAGTGAAGAGCGATTTAATCTAAAAAATTAATGTCAGTGAAATCGACAATTTCTTCTTCTTCGTCCTCTGGCTGTTCTTGTTGCTCTTCGTATTCCTCTAAGGTTTGCTCGTATTCATGATTTTCGGAGTCCCAAATCTGTTCGTAGCTGGATAAATCACTTTCTTGAGGCTCTATATGAAAGTTCCTCTGGTACTTGGGCGGTCTGGGTGGTCCTTGTGCTTCCGCTGGAGGTCTTTTTCCAGGCATTATATTTGGCCTTGGTCTATTCATGTAGTTGATTGCTCTAGACCGGATGGTTCAACATCCATAGGTTCAGGCCTTGGTTGAGGCTTAGGTCCGGTTGGTCGAGGTGGAATGGGTGCGTTGTATAGTCCATAATTTCGATGATAATTTGGATTGAATGGTGGTTGTTTGTAAGTATACTGGTTAGTGTGGTAATTTAGATTTGGTGTTTGGGGTATATATGCTAGCTGAGGGTAAAAAGGAGGTTTGCTTCCCTGAGGGCTATTGTTATTCTGATTTGTTATAGGGAGAAGGAACTGGTGTGAGATGGCGTATTGCGTTCGATAATTCTGATTTTCTAATTTGAGGCAGAGATTTTATGCCTGTGGTAAATCGGTTGGCTCTTTTATGCCAAGGAGTCTTGGCAAATCGCCTTGTGGGCCTCTAACAAATGTATCTAGGGTCTTATCTCTATACGTTTGAGTTAATATTGTTAAGGATTCATTACTGACATCCATAGAGCCTATTTTATTTAATATCAGAGACAAATGTGTCTAATGAGGTATTATAAGATTCTAATACAACATCAAGTTAACCTACGATTTTCTTGCGTATGACGCTCAGAATACCATAATATTTGGGAGTTCCCTTTATACGTATACTCGTTTAGAAGGACACGGTTAACGATTCCGGTAATGAGGGCATCTAATGCTTCGTTTGTAATAACTCCGCCGGCACCAGATGATGCAGCGCGTTGCTGTTGATTAGCAGCATTAGCTTCGGGTGCGTTCAGGACGGGAGGTCTGATTAAATTTTGGTTAGGCATTTTAAAAATCTAGATATACTCGAGCCGACACAGATTAATACAAATACAGATGGAAAATAAATTCGACACGATTTCACTCAGATAGGAACAATTGTTTAAAAAAAAGTTAATGAATATGTATGGTATTCATTAACGGGTATGATAAAAATGTGCGATATAAATGGAAAATATAGTGATTATTTAAATATTTTCAAAGTAAATGCTTGGCTTTTTTATTATTTCTTAATTAATATTTTTATTCACTTCAAACGTGTTTAGGTTTGCTTTAATTTACTTATTTAATTTTTATTTTGTCGTTATATTTTTTGTTTCTTATTTCGCTTAATTAATTTTCTTTCTTATTTTTCACTTTTCTTATTTTTTCTCAAAAACTTTTATTATTTTTATACTTTTTCGATTTATTATTTCACTTAATTAATTCTCTTTCTTATTCTTTACTTTTTTTCAAAAACTTTTATTATTTTTCTATTTTTTCTATTTCTTTTTTCACTAAATTAATTCTCTTTCTTATTCTTATTCTTCACTTTTCTTATTTTTTTATCAAAAACTTCTATTATTTCTATATTTTTTGTTTCTTAATCACAAATTTGATTTTAGTTATTTCTTAGTTATGTATCATTCTTAATTTAAATATCAGGTTTTTACGCTAGTATAGTTAACTGCATTCCTAAGGCTGTCAGTCTGGCTGACTCCTTTTCCTCCAATGTTGATGTACTTGGTTACTAGGGGGCCTCGTTTCATCAGGGTGGTAGGTAGATGTAGTTGATTCACTTTTATTTTTAAAGATTTATTTAGTATTTTTTTTTTTTTGTTTTGTTTATTACTTAACCCGCAGACGGAAAGATTAATTACACGGATTTCGCGGGTCCCTGCTCGGGCGCCAGTTAAATGCAGTGAATGTATGAATGTACTTTGAAAAAAAACGACTTTATTTCTTGATTACCAAATGACAACTGAACAACGATAATAACTTATAGACTATTTATACCTTAATGCGACGTGGGCGACGTGGGCGACGTGGGAATGACTTCAACGTCGATCCAGATGCTAGGTCAGCAAATTATGTGGAATCCGATTTTGCACTATGCTCGGATGACGATGCCCGGGGTAATGATTGGATGTGAAGGTTACTACACGTGCTGTTTGTTGAAGATTCACTTGAGCCGTGTGTTAACTTGTATTTGTTTCGTTGATGTCACTGCTGATGCGTTTGTAATTGTGTCGTGGTTATCTTTAGGTTGTTAATTTTTGCATCTGTCTGGAAGGTGAAATCTCTCAGTTTCTGCAGGTTTAGGACATCGGTGGTAAAATTGGCGGATACGTTGCTATTTGGTGGTGGAAGGATGTATACTTCGTCGCAGAAGGTATTTGCGTCTTCTTGACGTCGCAATCCTTAAAGTGTACCTTTGATTGTTAGCGTTTTGGTGCTGCAATTAGAACTGATTAGTATTTCTGGTACATTTATAAAGAGGATCAAATTTGGTCCCGTGATAGTTTGAATTTTTCCGGCTTCACTAAGAGGACATTGTGCTGCTTTATTGGTCATCAAGTTTCCGATGCATCTTGAAGTTCTGAAATTTTGTTGCGTGGTTGGTTGCAGTAGTCCGTTCCTTCACCTTTGGGGCAACGTGCTTTAAAGTGCTGTATTTTGTTTTCGTTTGTGGTTATGTATGGTTCTAATATTATATTTTTGTTTCACTTATAGGTAGTGGTATAACATGGTAAATATAATAATCATCTTAAGAAATATTCGGTATAAGTATATTAAATATAGTATTTGATTTATTGTAATAGACCTGTAAGCCTAGTAATTCATATATACTCGTATGTTCATTAGTCTGTACATTTACATTTTGTTTGTTTAGTATGGTTTCGATAAATTTTAATTCATCTGTGTTTAGTAGGAATTTTGGGATAACATTTAATTTGGAAAGAATCACTGCCTCAGCTAAACTTGCAATATGGTCTGTTAGTAGGTCAATGTTATAATTTATTTAATTGAGGTACTGTAATACAATAATCATCTCTTCTTCTCGTTTAATTTTGTTAGCCGTATTTTTTGGGAATGATTCTATTGAGTGTTGTTCATTGTTAATGTGTGATGTGATATTTTTAAATAGTTCCATCATTTGGAAGTTAACTGAGTGTTGATCTAATATTGTGTTAGTAAAATTATGTAGGTTAGTGTATATGTGCTCTATTTGATTGTTAATATTTTGAGCATCCTGGGCGTCCATGTTACCCGTAATAAATTTGATGCCGGATCCTAGTCCGTCAATTAGGCCTCTTTTTTGCCTTTGGAATGGGTATAAAGTTAGGAGTTTCTTCTCGAGTTCTTTTAGTTTGAGTCTAGTTATTCGTTAGTAAGAGTCGCATGTTTTTGAAATGCGTCAAGAGAGATGTTAATATCGTAAATATTATTTTTGTAATCTTTCAGTTTTATGATGTGTATTGGATTGTGGTAGTTAGTAATTATTTTAGCAGGCCCTAAACGCAATGGTAACATACTTCTGTCTCTCTTGACCTCGATTAATTGAGCGGAGATTAGTAGGATTCTGTGGAAGGAAAAATAGTAAATTTATACGTACTTTCAGTACAGTGTTCCTGTTAGAATATTGGAGTAATGAAAGTGGGAAAGTAAAGCTGTAAGTTTGAAGTTAATATGCCATGATTATGCAATCCTATTTATTCGTATTCCTTGAATGTAATACTAAATTATACTGATAATATATAATATATAAAAAAAAAGGTGGATAGCCTCATAATCATATGCCATGATTATACTATCTTGTTTATATTCATATTCCATAAATGTATTTAAAATTGTATTGTATTCATTATAATATATGTACATGTAGGTATATATATTTTATTTTATTTTTGTGTTTTTTTCTTAATTTGCTCCTATGTATTTTTATCTTTTGTTAAAATAGTGAATTCTTTATTTATATTTGCAATGTGTTTCGAGAATCTGGGTGTTAATTTATTACGTTTGGCTTCCTTCCTGAAAATGACTTCGTTTTCGTTGATACTTTCTGGAATTTCTCTCGACATATTCGACTTCTCGATCCTTGCTCTAGTTAAAGACTGCACTTTATCCTGAATCTTCGGGTACAACTCGTCCAGAAAAGTGCTTAGTTTAGATAGGTATTCGTGTTCGTCTGAAAATTTTAGTGTCTTGCTAAATTTGTATGGTCTACCGAAAAAGAGTTCGTAGGGTGTATGTTTCGTTGCCGAGTGCATTGCATTGTTATATGATATGAAAGTTTCTGATAGTATTTCTTCATGTTCTGTTCTAATCATGTTTTCTTTTCTCTTGAAAAGAATGAGCCGGTATATTTCCGTTAGTGTGGAATGAAGCCTTTCTACCGGTGAGTTGCTACTTGTCTGCTGGAAGGACGTGACATGCCGATTGATTTCAACTTGCTTTCAGAAATCTTGGAAGATGTTTGACATGAATTCCGATCTTTGATCACAGATGATATTTTTTGGGATGCCGTACAGACTAATGTATTGTTTAATGAATTTAAGGACCGTTATGCTGCTTCTGCAGCTGAGTGTATAACCGCACGCGAATTTTGAGAATTTGTCTATTAGTGTAAGGATTTGGTTATTGTTTATGCTATATATGTCGATATGTATGATTCAAGGGTATTTCTGGGTTTTCATCTTGTAATTTGGGAGGGTTTCTGTCGTACTTATATAATTTGCATTTATCGCAGTTGTTTGTGGACTTTGTTATTTTGTCTTTCATGTTTGGGAAATAAACTTATCTTTTAAGATGTAATACAGTTTCGTTTATTCCTCTATCATTAGGGCGTTCATGGTAGTCTCCGATTAAGTTTTCCTGTTCGTCTTCTTTTCGGATGTCTTTAAGGATTTCGTACACAATTTCGCAATTATTTGAGTCTTCAATTTGGAATTTCCTTCTAAACAGATAGGGTCGAAAATACTTGGCAGCCCAGATTATGGCGAGTAACTTTTTTTTTTTTTTTTTTAAACTTTAAACTTTATTTCAAAGCAAAACATAGAGCTACAAATCTAACAAATATTGGGGTAAAGATACATTAGTTTTAAAAGATTTTATAGTTTTTGCATGAAGTAGTATAAGATACACTCAGTTGTCAGGTGACAAGACTCTCAGATAATAATTAAAATATTATTAAAACAGTTGATGGGGAGAATTAAAAAAAAAAATTAAAGTTACGTAGGTTACTACTGTTCGCGTCAAAACAGCGCAGGTCAGATGGCGATCAAAAAAGGGAGCAGTAGTTTTTAAACTGTGGCGAAGAGATTAGAAAAGTGATAATGGGCGAAGTTGTAATTTTGTGATAAATTGAAAGTTGAGATTTAACAAGAAGAAGTAATTAGTTTGGATTTGTGAATTAAGTAATTGAAAGGAGATAAAGTGATTTGAGAGGACAGAGACCTTGTAAGAAAAGAATTGCGAAGAATAGTATAGTGTGAACCTGAATTGTTCTATAGACTAGAAAATAAAGAAATAATTTCACAGAATATCGTTTTATCTACTCGAGCCGTAGCTCGCATATTACAATATATTTGTTTTCTGCTACCGCGCATCACATGTCGTCACAACAGTGTCTGGCGCTTATGTATTAAATATATAACCACCGCTACTTCATCAGATCATCTCTTCGTGTGTGCTTTGAAAAGAACAGTATCTTCCTCGTTGCCGTTGTGAAAATCACACCACTGTCTGGCTCGTGTTGGCATTCCTCCTTCAGACTCTCGATCATGTGCGTGGCAAATAAGAGTTTTTCCATTTTTTATTCGGCTTTTCACAAACGTGGCGTGTTCACCAGTTCAGTTTATTCCTCGATTCTTATAAGAATATTTCAATGGCGAGTACAAGAAGGGATGTTTTTAGAAACGCATTAAGACGTTTAGTGGTGACCAGTAAAAAAGCTGATACATACGACGAAGTTGACTTGCAGTCATTTCTTGTCCTTTTGAATGATCAGTGGATGAACTTTGACGCAGCACAGAGTGAAGTGGAGAGCACGTGTGGTGATAGTTCTCTAGCGGGCGAGGAGGCTCAACGTGTGCAAGGCGAGGAATGGTACCGCGTTGCATTGGCAAACTTTTCGAGGCAGCAGCTGAAACTCAAAGCAATCACTCAGGATAAGGAGCTACAAGTTGCTGCGACCAAACACGCTGAAGTCAAGCTACCATCAATGGACCTATCACGTTTCTCATGGGATCCATCTGATTGGAAACAGTTTCACGACGTCTTCTCTGCGCCAATACACAACGAGACTTCTTTGGTAGGCTCTCAAAAGCTCCATTTTCTTCGATGCAGTCTGCAAGGGGAAGCGCTCAACGTAATTAAAGCATTCCCTATCACTGATCACAACTACAAAGAAGCCTGGGAATTACTTGCGAAAAGATACAACGTGGAGCGCATCATAGTCGATGCTCACTTTAGAGCATTGTTTTCACTGCCTAAACTAACCATGGAGTCATCTTCAAGCATACGATCATTGTTGGATAACACTCAGGAGCACTACCGTTCTCTTAAAACGCTTGGCAGACCAGTAACAAACTGGGACGATTGGCTTGTGCATCTCACTATTAGCAAGCTGGATCAAGAAACCCATAGACAATGGGAGATGTCACTGAACAACGACAAAGTGCCGACGTTCCAAATGTTAGTCGACTTTCTTGAAGCCAGGTGTCGCTCTTTAGATGCCATTAGTTCGCACAAGCCCAGCCTCCAGCAATCATCTGCATCAACCAAAGTTAAGGCCAAGACCGCATCCGCTTTCGCTATCACCAAAGCCGCTGAAAGATACACTTTCTGCGGTGCAAAACACAGGATCTATAGCTGTGATAAATTTAGAACTCTATCAGTTACAAACCGGATTTCCTTTGCAAGAGAGAAGTCCTTATGTAATAATTGCCTCGCAAGCAGACATCATCAGGAGGATTTTCGCAGCACAAACACATGTCACTTGTGCAGGGCTCATCATCATACACTGCTGCATCTCGAGAAGACTACGGCATCAGCTTCTGTCGTATCTTCATCTAACGTTACCAACACGGATCGTCAAATTCTCTTGGGGACCGCAATCGCTAAAGTAAAGGACATGTGTGGACTGTATCAAGCGATAAGAATTCTATTTGACAATGCTTCTCATCTTACTTTCATTACACAAGCATGTGTCGAAAGACTGCAACTCAAGATCATGCCTTCGACAACAACAATCGAGGGCATAGGTGCAACAGCCGCTGGGCGATCAAGAGGAACTGTGCAGCTTTTATTGTCTTCACTCGATAACAACTTCGCGGAAGCCATCCACGCAAACATATTGCCGAAGATGACCAAGAGTCTGCCTCCTGCCCGCATTCACAAAGGTTCGTGGCCGCATATCGACGGACTCAGCTTAGCTGATCCAAATTTCAACATACCAGTAGCTGTCGACATCCTACTAAGCTGCGACCACTTCGGACAATTCCTTCTAGATGGGTTGGCCCGAGGCCCACAAGATGCTCCAGTTGCACAGCACTAAGTATTCGGATGGGTGTTATTTGGAAGAGTTATCGAGCCACACACGGTATTGGCGTTTTCTACTACCGTTGCCAGCCACTCGGATTCATCTTTAACGAAAGCTGTGTCCAGGTTTTGGTACTTAGAGGAACTCCCAGAGTCAACGCACCTCACCGACGAAGAGCTCATGTGTGAGGAAATTTTCGCTAAAACGCATTCTCGTCACTGCGATGGACGCTACATAGTTAAACTTCCACTTAAGGCCGACATACCACTTGGCAGCTCACGTCAAGCAGCCGTGCGAGCCTTAATTCGTATGGAGAAAGTTTTGCCAAGGATCCTCAGCTCCACTCACAGTACGCAGAGTTCATGCAGGAGTTCATCAACCTGGGGCATATGGAAGAAATCGCTGACCCCCCCTGTTCCAGACACTGTGACGTCATCAGGCAAAAGGGCCTCACATGGGACATACCTTGATGTCAACAACGCCCCCACAAACGTCAAGCAACCATGTACAATCATATATAAATTGTATATAAAAAAAAAGAATTTTATGAAAAAATACACTCCAGTTTATAACGTTTAAAAAAAAAAAAAAAAAAAAAAAAAAAAAAAAAAAAAAAAAGAATTTTATGAAAAAATACACTCCAGTTTATAACGTTTAGAGAAGCGGTGTTTTAATTCGGTCGTACGCTAAATTCATTTTACAGTAAATTAAACACAGTAGATTACAGTCCATTATTCAAACGTTCATAGCCGAACATTTTGGTCATTACGAGCCGGATTAAAAAAAAAAAAAAAATTTTTTCTTTGATCGACAGTCAACCCATAGTGTGTGTGTGTTTTCTGCCGCGTATAATCTATATAGACAATTTAGTCGGGTTTAATTGATTTTAAATTTAAATTAAAACTTTTGCTAAGTGTGCATAGAATAAAAAAAAAAAAAAAATCAATCGTGTGCTGCTGTGTGGTGTACATTTGGATCCGGATCTGGAAATTCCCGAAACCCTGAGGACGCAGCCAACTGAACTTGGAACCCTTTTCTCAACTGGAGCACCGCGCTTTCACAAGTAAGTGACTTCTTATTTTTTTTCTTTGTTCCTGTTTCTGCAATAACAGCAATAAATTTTTACCAATATAATGGCAACATATTTGGCACATACGCTTAAGCAATTGGAAAAAGATATCTCCAATTTTTCCAAAACTGGTTCTGCTAGACGAACAGCCAATTATCTTTCTGGTCGATTGTCTGCTTTAGAAAAGACAATGGAAGCAGCAACTGGACGACTCGAAACGGCTCTGGAGTCATTAGCAGAGAAGGAGTTAGGGGAAGTCGAGACTCGCTTCGAACAAATCCGAGAGCTCTACTTCGAACATCGTTGCGACTTATTGGACGCGATGGATAAGGTACAGCCAACTGAAAAGAAAGTAGAAAGGGATCATTCAGAATCCAAGGAAACTAGAAAGGTAGACATTCGGTTACCCAAGATCAATTTACCCGTTTTCGCTGGGAGTTATGAGTCATGGCGAGCCTTTCATGACTTATTTGTCTCGTTAATTCACCATAATTCGGCACTCTCTGAGATACAAAAAATGCACTACTTGAAAACAAGTGTGTCAGGGGAAGCGGAGAAACTTTTAGCCCACCTGGGAATTGACAACGGCAACTACCACAAGGCATGGGAGATCCTAACAGACCGTTATGATCACCAACGATTCCTAGTGAACACGCAATTGAAATGTTTCTTCAATCAGCCTTCAATAGCCCAAGAGCGATCCGAGTCCATCAAGGAATTGCTCGATACATCGATGGAAGTTGTTCACAGCTTGGAAAATCTGAAGGTTCCAGTTCAGCATTGGGACGTTGTGCTCATTTTCATCCTGCTTCAGAAACTTCCGACGAAAACGCAACACCTGTGGGAAGAAAGGCTTGGAAGTAAGACTGACAACAAGGAACTTCCTACATTTGCCGAATTTACCCAGTTTTTGGAGACGAGGTTCCGTTCATTGGAGGCCGTTAACCAACAGCAGGCGCGACCATCAACGAATTCGGCAAGGAATGTGCCACAGCGGAGTAGTTTTTATACGTCGACCAATGCCCAGAGGTTTTCCTGCAAGCTTTGCAACAGAGGTCAACACCCTATTCGTAAGTGTGGACGATTTTTGAAGATGAGTACAGCGGACCGAATTCAGAGTGTGGGTACATTAGGGATTTGTCGGAACTGCTTAGCATATAGCCACAACACAGAGCAGTGTCCGAGCACTCGTAGGTGTTACTACTGTGAGCAGCCACATAATTCTTTATTGCATGTAGCACAGGCCAACACTTCTCATCCAGCCACATTTCGGCAGTCAGGTATTTCCCATAGGTCAGGTATCTCTCAAAATCCTCCACAGAATTTTCTCACCACGATGAACACCGAAGCCTCAGTCTTTTCGCCTAACAACGGAGCACACCCTTCCAGCAGTTCGGCCGTCAACAGCTTCCATGCTCTGCCAAGCACATCAACACAAGTTTTGTTAGCCACTGCGTTGATAAAGGTTAGGGCTTCGTCAGGTGAGACTTATTCGTTTAGAGCCTTGCTTGACTCGGGCTCTCAAGCGAGTTTTATAACAGAGTCAGCTGTCCAATTACTACGTTTAAAGCCAAGATCCACTCACGTTGAGGTATCCGGGTTGGGTTTAGTCAGCAGTGGCACTTGTCAGAGGGTTGTTGACGTCGTGCTTACGTCACATCATTCAGCCTTCGAGACATCAACAAAGGCTTTCATCTTTAAGTCGCTGTCTGGCCATCTTCCGGCCCGGACACTCCCCGTTGCTCATTGGGAACACCTCGCTGATCTGGTTTTAGCAGACCCATCTTTCAACAAATCAGCAAAGGTTGATCTTCTTTTGGGAAGCGATGTTCTTGCCGAGATTTTGCTACCCGAGCTGAGAAGACCAAAGCAGGAGGACCAGCCAGTAGCGCAAAAAACCAGATTAGGCTGGATTTTATTTGGAAAGGCTCCAGTTCATGCTCAACCCATTAGTAGTTTCTTCCAAACAACAGATGTCGACGCTCAGCTTCGCAAGTTTTGGGAACAGGAAGAAGCTCCATTTGAATGGTACGAAACTTCCGAGAATGTCGCTTGTGAGGAACATTTCGTCAAACATGTGAGGCGTACTGTAGATGGGCGATACCAGGTGGCTCTACCCTTTAAGGGAGCTGCCTATCCAGTCTTGGGCAGATCACAGGAAGGTGCTTTACAACGCTTCAGGAGTTTAGAGAAACGTCTCAGCGGCAATCCCCAGCTACATGAGCAATATTCCGCGTGCCTGAAAGAATACAGAGACTTAGAACATATGAGCGAGGTAAAACAAGAAGACATACCCAAATTAGATCATTACTTCCTACCCCACCACGCAGTCATTAAGGAGGCTAGTTCTACAACAAGACTCAGAGTTGTGTTCGATGCATCCTTCAGAACGTCGAATGGAGTCTCATTGAACGACCAGCTGATGATAGGACCCTCACTTCAACACAATGTGACTGACATTATCCTCCGGTGGAGACTCTACCAGCACACCTTTACGGCTGACATCGAAAAGATGTACCGTCAAATCTGGGTCAGCGATCGGGATTCCTATTTTCAACTGGTCATCTGGCGTAAGGATCCATCAGAAGAACTCAAGATCTACCGCCTTAAGACTGTGACCTTTGGAACGGCTTCGGCCCCGTATCTGGCCATTCGAACATTGAAGGAGCTAGCAGAAGAGTCCCGTCATCGATACCCGTTAGCAGCTCAAATGATAGATGGCGAAATGTATGTCGACGACCTTATCTCCGGCGCAGACACCTTGGAAGAAGCCAAAATTAAAATAAAGGAAGTTAGAGCAACTCTCCAATCAGCGGGATTTAACTTACGGAAGTGGACATCCAACAGGAAGGAACTTCTTCAAGGCATTCCAGAAAAGGATTGTGAATCTTCGTTTGCAGTACCTACAGAAGGTTCGGATCAAGTCAAAACGCTAGGTATTCATTGGTTTCCTGCCACCGACGTCTTCCGCTTTCAGTATATTCCTTCAAGCAATCCACTACCAACGAAGAGATTCGTACTTTCGGCAATTGCACGCCTCTTCGACCCGTTAGGTTGGATTTCGCCATGCATAACTAAAGCGAAATGTTTTATGCAGCTTCTTTGGATCCGAAAGATGTCTTGGGATGAGCCCGTCGAACCCGCTATTTTAGAAGAATGGGACACTTTTTATAAAGATTTACAAAATATTAATAATTTAGGTCTGCCAAGGTGGGTACACACAATTGGTAGGTCACAGTGCATAGAACTCCATGGTTTCAGCGACGCTTCGGAAAAGGCTTATGGAGCAGCCGTATATCTCAGGGTTGTGGACAAGGATCACAAGGTCTATATGCACTTGCTAATTTCCAAGTCCAAGGTGGCACCGGTAAAGCCAGTGAGTCTGCCAAGGTTAGAGCTATGTGGGTCCGTTCTTGCAGCGAAACTTCTACACTATGTCGGTCGAATCCTAAAACGAGACGACGTCAAGATGTACGCATGGACGGATTCCACCATTGCCCTCTGCTGGATATCTGCATCACCATCCAAGTGGGAAACGTTCGTCCGGAACAGAGTAGGGGAAATTCAGCGGCTCACCGATACCAAGATATGGAGGCACATACCGACTCAAGACAATCCAGCGGACTTGGTTTCTAGAGGTATGGAACCATCGGCACTTTTAAAGGCAACGTTGTGGTGGAACGGGCCCTCATTTCTGCACCAAAGGTGGGAGTTCGAGATTCCGAAACAGCCTTCTAGTCTCGTTACTAGCGAAGGAAGTAGACTGGTACATGTCCACCACGTAGACTTAGTAGAAGGCCCGATACACCAGCTTCTTCACCGAACGTCGAACTTAAAGCGACTTACGAGGATCGTTGGCTACTGCAAGCTTTTCATCAGTAACTTGCGAAGTGATCCTCAACGAATTGCTGGACCTCTAAGCCCGAAGGAGCTTGAAGCCGCTGCGAAGGTACTCGTTCGCTGCGCCCAATCTGATATGTTTCCCGGAGGGCTATCCAAGTTAAAGGGATTAGCATCGTTAAATCCATTCATAGACGGAGAAGGCATCATAAGGGTAGGCGGCAGACTAAAAAACGCAGACCTCTCGTTCGACCAACAGCACCCCATCATACTAGGACCGAGGCACCATTTCACAACCCTAGTCATCCGAAACGCCCATGAAAATACGCTACACGGAGGGATCCAGCTAATGATTGCGTATACCAGAAGTAAGTACTGGATCATACAGACCAGGAGAGCCGTCAAAAAATATTTAAACACCTGCGTCATTTGTCACCGGTACCGAAACAGGGTAGCCCACCAATTAATGGGAAACCTACCATCTCCTAGGGTGACAGTTTCTAGGCCGTTTGCCCATACAGGGGTCGACTATGCGGGACCAATCACCATTCGGTCTTGGAAAGGTCGCGGAGCTAAATGTTTTAAGGGATACCTGGCAATATTTGTCTGCCTCGCCACCAAAGCAATGCACTTGGAAGCAGTCACAGACCTTACCACCCAAGCTTTCTTAGCTGCCTTCCGGCGTTTTGCTGCTCGACGAGGTGTCTGTGGTCAGGTCTACAGTGACTGCGGAACAAACTTCATTGGAGCTGAAGCTGAACTGCATCGGCTATTAAAGGAAGCCGGACACAACTGGAAGGAAGCTGCTGAGGTTCTGGCGACACAGGGAACTAAGTGGAATTTCATTCCCCCTGCTTCTCCTCACTTCGGAGGATTGTGGGAAGCAGGAGTGAAGAGTGTCAAACACCACTTCAAACGGATCGTCGGCAACGGGACACTTACATACGAGGAGCTCGCCACGCTACTCACACAAATTGAGGCGTGCCTTAATTCGAGGCCTCTGTGTCCACTAACGGAAAATCCAGACGACTTCCAAGCACTCACCCCAGCTCACTTCTTAATAGGCGAAGCAATATTCACCGTTCCAGAACCAGATCTGACCACAGGCAAGCAAGGTTACATCGATCGGTGGAAGGCCATCCAAATGCATCTTCAGACATTCTGGAAACATTGGCACCAGGAATATCTGGCCCGCTTACAACAGCGACCGAAATGGTTGAAACCTCAACCACAACTCAAAATAGGCGATTTGGTACTAATCAAGGATGATCGGCTACCTCCGGCAAGGTGGAGCTTAGGACGCATCACAGAGAGCTACCCCGGCAAGGATGACATAATACGCGTCGTCAAGGTAAGAACGCAACAAGGAGAGTACAAACGACCAATAACGAAACTATGCCCACTACCGATCAACGAAAGCGAATCAATCAACGAAGGCGACACAAACAAATAACCCAACCAATCAATTTAAAAGAAATTTAAATTTAATACTTAAAATACCTAATGAATTTAAAATCAACACACCGCGAAATGCTACACGGCAACACCATTCGCTACAAAACTCAACGCACCGTACACTAAGTGAGAGCAATCACTCAATTGCATTCACTCAATTACTCTATCATCCAATACCACATTCAAGAAAACACACAATTAATTCTTTCATACACACACGCACACACACTTCGCGTAAATCAATGGCACTTATCGTCTCTCGCTCGCGATTCATTATCATACATACACACACACACACACACACGTTGCACAAATCAGTTGACATTCATTCTCGTGTCTCATGCTCGATTCCATTCATACACACACACACCCACAAGCCAAATAAACAAACAAATACTAAAATGCAATACAAACACTACGAATAAATACCACACAACCGAATCATTAACCGACGATCGACTGCTCCGGTGGTAAACAATGAAACACAGTCGGCGAAAGAGAAGAGAGCGCGCACTCATGGATATCGGGATCGTGCGTAGAATAGCTGCTACGTTCATTGTCCGCTGTCATTCTCGTTCGTTTTATGTTTTGTTGTTGTGTACAATGCATGTTGAAGAAATTTATCAATACGTTTTCTCTTTGCATGGTCAAATGACGAGCGGTCAGTTAGAAGAGGGTTGCCAACTTTCTTTATCGCAGATTACGATAGCAAACAACTAAACTACTGAAGAATTATGATGTCGATGAGGACCGGCGCTACTTGTGAACTTCGTTCACGGGGGGGGAGAATGTTCCAGACACTGTGACGTCATCAGGCAAAAGGGCCTCACATGGGACATACCTTGATGTCAACAACGCCCCCACAAACGTCAAGCAACCATGTACAATCATATATAAATTGTATATAAAAAAAAAGAATTTTATGAAAAAATACACTCCAGTTTATAACGTTTAGAGAAGCGGTGTTTTAATTCGGTCGTACGCTAAATTCATTTTACAGTAAATTAAACACAGTAGATTACAGTCCATTATTCAAACGTTCATAGCCGAACACCCCCAATCTGGGAGAACATTTCTACATGCCTCATAGGGCAGTTATTAAAGAATCCAGCAGTACAACTAAGCTCAGGGTTGTATTCAACGCTTCCTCAAAATCGAGTTCCGGGTTTTCTCTTAATGATACTCAGCTGGTTGGTCCGCAAATTCAAACTGATCTCTTCACCACGCTGCTTCGTTTTCGAACTCACCGCTTTGCTGTGAGCGCTGATGTAGCAAAAATGTACCGCCAGGTACGAGTCGACGGATCGCACATCGACTTTCAACGCATCGTATGGCGCCAAACACCTGCCGATCCAATTACGGATTTTCGTCTACTGACGGTGACATATGCCGTCGCTTCAGCTTCTCACCTAGCTGTCAAAGCAATGCAACAGACAGCTCTTGATGAAAACGTGAGGCTTCCACCTTAGAAAATGGTCTTCGAACTCTGCGCTTGTTCTTAGCTCCATCCCTGCTGAAGAGCGTGAAATAAAGCCAACTTGGGATCTTTCTGGTTCTGAAAGTGTCAAAGCACTGGGACTACAGTGGCAACCATCATCTGATGCTTTCGCATACAGCGTCCAGGTTCATGATTTAGATACTCGAAATCTTACTAAACGTCTTTTACTTTCAGATGCTGCAAAGTTATTCGATCCCCTAGGCTTGCTTTCTCCAACGACAGTTATCGCCAAGATCATATTCCAACGTCTTTTGAAGCCGAAGGTCGACTGGAACGAAGCAGTACCTGAAGCAGTAAAGCTAAAATGGCTTCAGTATCGTGAGAACTTATCCAGTCTTGCAGCTATCAAGGTACCAAGGTGGTTGGGCACCGGCGAACCAGGTGCAATCGCAGATCTTCATGGTTTCGCGGATGCATCCCAAGCCGCATATGCAGCCGTTATTTACGCAAGAACCGTAAGCTCCAGCGGACTCGTTTCTGTTCGACTCATCACAGCGAAAACCAAAGTGGCTCCAATTAAGCCAATTTCATTACCTAGACTGGAGTTGTGTGCCGCTGCCCTGCTGGCACGATTGATGAGCCATGTAAGAAAGGTACTTGATCCATCGGACTGCAAGGTGGACAGATTCAACAGTGGCGATCGACTAGATCCATCAGCACCCCTTCAAGTGGTGCACATTTGTCGCCAACCGCGTGACGCAGATTCAAGAAGCTATACCACCCGCCAATTGGCTCCACATCCCATCAGCGCAAAACCCAGCTGATTGCGCTTCACGGGGCATGCTACCACAAGATCTCAAGGACTTCGCGCTTTGGTGGGATGGCCCACACTGGTTGAGTCAGCATGAGCTGTCTTGGCCACCGCAGCAACTGTTCATCACCGCTATCGACCAGAAATCCAATCCAGTCAACGTCAACATAGCCACCCGACCGCCGCCATTTGAAATCTGGGGTCTCATTGATCGGTATTCCTCCATATCTAAGCTAAAATACGTAACTGCATTTATTCTCAGATTCATCAACAACGTACGCCGCTCTATTGCAGTTCGTAAAGGTGGAAAATCGACATCGCTTTGCTCATGTAAACACCTTAGTCGCAATGAACTCCAGGAGGCGCTCAACTTTTGGATCAGGCTAGTGCAAAAGTATTTTTTCGACGACGATATTCATCGACTGCAATCTAAGAAATCCCTTGCGCGTCAAATTAAGTTTTACGATTGAGTCCGTTCTTGGATGAGGATGGTTTGCTCAGGGTGGGCGGAAGGTTACGAAATGCATCACTACAACCTGATAGAATACATCCAATACTACTTCCTGCTGCTGCAAAACTCTCCTCGCTAATCTGCCAGGATATACATCGCATTTCTCTGCACGCAGGCCCTCAAGCAATGCTCGCTATACTACAAGGACGTTTCTGGATAATCAACGAAGGCTTTTGCGGAAAATCTTTAAATCATGCGTGAAGAGCCGGAGGTACGAGCGTGTAGTGCAACAGCAACTGATGAGCGATTTGCCTAAACCCAGAGTAGAGTCTTGTCGCCCCTTTCTTCGAAGCGGTGTAGAATTTGCGGGACCAGTTCTTCTTCAATTTTCAAAAGGTCGTGGTTCTAGGGCTGTCAAAGAGTACATTTCGATCTTCATACTGCAACAAATTCCGAAGTGTCTTTTCATTCTGGCATAATTTTGTTCCGAAGTGTCTTTTCATTCAAGGTTTGTGTCTGCAATTAGTCTCCACAGTTCGTGTCCACGATAAGAGACGGATAAGAGAGAACAAGAGATTATTGGCTGCAGCTGTCATCCTGCAATTATTACATCAGAATTTTCTTGTTCCAGTGGTCGAAAAATTTGCTAGAAGTTTCTGGCTATTAGAAATGCGGCTATTTAAGGACAGATGGCGATCGAGACAGGGCAGTTGGTTTTGAACCGCACGAGGAGATTGGAAAAGTGATAACAGCCGAAGTAGTAATTTTGTGACAAATTGAAAGTTGAGAGTTAACAAGAAGAAGTAATTAGTTTGGATTTGTGAATTAACTAACCGAAAGGAGATAAAGTGATTTGAGAAGAAAGAGGTCTTGTAAGGAAGGAGTTTGCGAAAAATAGTATAGTGTAAACTTGAATTGTTCTATAGACTAGAAAATAAAGAAATAATTTCACAGAATATTGTTTTATCTACTCGAGCCGTAGCTCGCATATTACATTGGTGTCAGAAGTGGGATAAAACTTATTCTGTGAATAACTATTTCCGTGGTGTGAAATTGCACAAGAAGAAAAAAAAAAATACCATTTCTGTGTTGAGTTAATTAGTTGCGCAAAATGGGTCGCAAATTGGGAAAACTAACTATAATTCAACTAAAGGCAGAACTCAGTAAGCGGAATCTCGACACAACTAGGGGAAAAGATGCCCTACAGATTCGTCTGGAAGAAGCAGTAACGCAGGAAGGTGAAAACCCGCATGACATAGAGTTTGACGTGGAAGAGGAACCAGCAAGTACAGTAGCCGACCCGGGTATAACAAGTCTGCTCCTACAACTTAAGTCAGTCATGGATGAACATAAGAAAGCAATAGAAGACTAAAAGGAGTCTCTGGAACTTAAGCTCGATGACCAAAAGGAAGCAATAGACGACCAAAGGAACTCTCTGGAACTTAAGCTTGAGGAACAAAAGAATTCTCTAGAACTTAAGCTGGATGAACAAAAGAAAGCAATGGACGAACAAAAGAATTCTCTAGATGCTCTGGAAAGCAAACTTGATGAGCAAAACAAGAACTTGGAACCCAAATTGGAAGTGATCGAAGAGAAAATCGAGAAGGTCGAGACGCAACTCGAAAAAGTCGAAACTAGATTCGATGAAAATTTTGAGAAACATGACACTCAGTTCGGGAAGATAGAGACTCAGTTTGGAAAAGTGGATACGCAATTCGAGATAGTAGGAAAGCAAGTCGAAAATCTTGCTAAGGAGCTCAGCAACGTGAAGAGACAGAAAGCACGGGAATATTCCACTGATGGTCTGAGAAGAAAGGAGATGCAGCCTCCTATCTTCGATGGTCAAACATCATGGCCAATTTATAAGAGGCAATTCGAAGCGGCCGCAATGACCAATAGCTGGGATGATGAAGAGAAGTCTATTGCACTCAAATTTGCACTGAGGGGTCCAGCTGCGGAGCTCTTGCATACCATCCCGAAAGATAAACAGCAGAACTACGACTCTCTGGTTCAGGCTATCGAGATGCGGGTTAGGGATGTACACATGCAGCAGGTGTACTGGATTCAGCTGCTTAGTCGAGTCCAGAAAAGGGGGGAAACGCTCCAACAGTTGCAAGCGGATATAGAGCGACTAGCCCATCTGTCATACCCTAAAGCCGGTGAGGAGCTTATCAACGAAATGGCGGTGGAAGCTTTTATTCAGGCCATAGAGGACAGACAACTGCAAATGGCTGTAAGGATGGCTGAAAAGCGAACACTCCCCGAGGCATTGGCATTCGCTTTGTCAGTAAAGGCTGCGGACCAAGCATACCAGGGAATACAACGTGTAAATGTCCGTCCAGGGAAATGTCCGTCGTGGAATGCTCATGCCAGAGAACAGCCGTCAAGGATGAAGACAAAGCTCGCGGAAGTCAAATCCGTTGCTGGAATTGCAACCAAACCGAACCATCCTGTCGGTCGAGTTCCCAAAACCAGCAGTCGGGAAATGCGTTTCTGGTGGCAGATATATGCAACGAGTGCATCATCGGAATAGACTTCATGAAAGCAAATGAAGTAATCTTGGACATCGGGATGCAAGTACTGAGGTATCGAAATGTGGAGATTCCGATGGTGTACGGAAATGAGAATGCCGTAACTCTCAGGACAATCATCAGCAAAGTCGAAGTTTTGCCGCCTTCTTCAGAGACAATCATTTGGACGAAGCTGGAAGGTGATCTTGGGAGCCACCGATTCTACATAGTAGAACCAGACCCAGAGAAGCATTCTCAAGACTACATCGTGGGAAAGACGTTAGTCGAACCAAAGAACACCATGGTTCCAGTGAGAGTTTTGAACACGAGACCACACACTGTCAAACAAAGGCGAGGGGAGGTGACTGGAAAATGCACGCCGATTACCGCCGTCGTAAAAATATCTGAACGTGATGCTCCAAAACCTCTCCCATCACCTTGGACAGCGGAGACGAGAGAGGCGATTCTCCAGTCCAGTGAGCTGAATCAGGAGCAGCGAACTATGGCAGAGAATCTTATCAATTAGTACACTGATGTATTTGCCTCACAGGACGGTGAATACGGCCAAACAAACCTCTTACAACATCGAATAGACACGGGTGATATTAGACCAATTCGTCAGACTGCTAGGCGCCTTCCATTAGCAAAGCAGACAGAAGTTCAAGAGATGGTGTCGGCAATGGAGAAAGGAGGTCTGATTGAAAGTTCCAAAAGTCCGTGAGCATCACCGGTTATACTGGTTAAGAAGAAAGATGGCAGCACGCGGTTCTGCGTATACTATCGGCAGCTCAATTACGTCACCAAGAAAGACAGCTATCCTCTACACTATCAGGAGCCCAATGGTTTTCCACCGTCGACTTGAAGAGTGGCTACTGGCAGGTACAGATCCATCCAGAAGACCGGGAGAAAACCGCCTTCACCGCAGGAAATGGGCTATGGCAATTCACGGTAATGCCATTCGGGCTGTGCAATGCTCCGGCGACTTTCGAGCGATTGATGGAATGTGTCCTGCAAGGGTTAACATGGAAAACCTGTTTGGTATACTTGGATGATGTCATCGTCGTAGGAAAAACGTTTGCGCAACACCGAGACAATCTAAGGGATGTGTTTCAAAGGCTTCGAAGTGCCCAACTGAAGCTCAACCCCAAGAAGTGCGCCTTGTTTAGAGCGGAAGTCAAGTACTTGGGGCACATAATTTCAGTGAAAGGAGTGAGAACCGATCCAGAGAAGGTCGAAGAGGTGAAAAACTGGCCAGTCCAAAAGGATAAACACCAACTAAGTAGCTTCCTGGGCCTAGCCACCTACTACAGACGGTTCGTGAAGGATTTTGCCGGGATCGCAAAGAGCCTGCACCAGTTGACAGAAAAGGGAAAACAAATCAAATGGTCAATTGAGTGCGAGAAGAGCTTCAAGGCATTTAAACAACGGCTATGCGATGCCCCGATACTGCTTACCCCACTCCCGGGGAAACGTTCATTGTGGATACAGATGCTAGTAATGTCGGGGTAGGAGCCGTACTCTCCCAGGTGCATGATGGCCAAGAGAAGGTGGTTGCGTAATTCAGCAAGGTGCTCTCCGTGCCAGAAAGGAACTTGGCTACGAAGCATTTTCACAAATACCTTTATGGGAGAAAGTTCGTTCTTCGCACAGACCATGCAGTTCAAGAGTCCTGAGGGTCAGGTCGCAAGATGTATCGAAAGGCTGCAAATATACGACTACGAAATACAGCATCGTAAAGGAAAACTCCACTCTAATGCGGATGCACTGTCCCGGAGACCATGCAGAACGGATTGTAAACATTGTGCGCGTCAGGAGGAACGGGAGCTGGTTTCCATCCAAAGAATGAGAGCCGAACCTATCGCCGGCTGGAGCGTAGATGAGATCCGGAACGCTCAGAAGAAAGACCCGGATATCGAACCGATTCTGGCCTGGAAGGAGAACATGGAGAAACCGGATCATCAGAACATCTCACACAGAAGCCCGACCCTAAAGGCGTATTTTGCGCAGTGGGACTCCCTCCATGTCCAAGAAGGTGTCAAGGAGGTGTTACAGGAAATGCATGGCGGGGCGTCCGGTGGCCACTTGGGAGTGAATAGCACGCTAGAAAAGGTATGAGAACATTTTTATTGGATAAAAGCGAAGGAATATGTCGAAGACTGGTGCAGAAAATGCGACATGTGTGCAGCTAGCAAGGGTCCGAGAATCAAAACTCGAGGTAAGATGCACCAATACAACGTGGGAGCACCTTTCGAACGAATCGCCATTAACATCGCAGGGCCCTTCCCGGAAACCGACAATGGTAATCGGTATATACTCGTAGTAATGGACTACTTCAGTAAGTGGCCGGAAGCGTTTCCGATCCCTAACCAGGAAGCCAGAACCGTGGCGGAGCAGATCGTCTACAATTGGGTTAGCAGATTCGGTGTGCCCTTGGAATTGCATTCTGACCAAGGGCGGAACTTCGAGTCAAGAATCTTTCAAGAGATGTGTCAACTACTCGGAATCAAAAAGACACGGACAACCCCGCTTCATCCACAGTCGGACGGTATGGTGGAGCGTTTCAATAGGACTTTGGACGAACATCTCTTGAAGGTCGTAAGTGACTACCAACGGGATTGGGACCGGCAGATTCCCTTGTTTTTGATGGCCTATAGAAGTGCCGTGCATAGCACTACTCGACATACGCCGTTCGAAATCTTGTTTGGTGGAATAGCTCGTTTACCCAGTGAGGTGAAATTTGGATCTCCTACCAATGAGCCCAGAAATGAAGAAGAGTACGTGGCGGACCTTAGGGAAAGGCTTAGGGACATACACCAAAGGACCAGAAGCCAGATTAAGATGACGAGCGATCGCATGAAGACAAGGTATGATGCCAAGGCAACAAGGTCAGGATTCCAGGAGGGAGATCTAGTGTGGCTGTACAATCTCCATCGCCAAAAGGGGAAATCACCTAAGTTGTAGCAGAACTGGGAGGGTCCCTACAGAATAATAACCCGCATCAACGATGTTGTCTACCGCATCCAGCGAGGACCGAGGGCCAAAATGAAAGTGGTTCATGTAGACCGACTGAGTCGATACAATGGCCGAAATGAGGATGCACTTGTTCGGGACGAACACGTCTAAGAGGGGGGCAGTGTAGCATAATAATAACTACGCTCCTACGACTATGCAGCAAATTCCGAAGTGACTTTTCATTCTGGCATAATTTTGTTCCGAAGTGTCTTTTCATTCGAAGTTCGTGTCTGCAATTAGTCTCCACAGTTCGTGTCCACGATAAGAGACGGATAAGAGAGAACAAGATATTATTGGCTGCAGCTGTCATCCTGGAATTATTACATCAGAATTTTCTTGTTCCAGTGGTCGAAAAATTTGCTAGAAGTTTCTGGCTATTAGAAATGCGGCTATTTAAGGACAGATGGCGATCGAGACAGGGCAGTTGGTTTTGAACCGCACGAGGAGATTGGAAAAGTGATAACAGCCGAAGTAGTAATTTTGTGACAAATTGAAAGTTGAGAGTTAGCAAGAAGAAGTAATTAGTTTGGATTTGTGAATTAAGTAATTGAAAGGAGATAAAGTGATTTGAGAAGAAAGAGGTCTTGTAAGGAAGGAGTTTGCGAAAAATAGTATAGTGTGAACTTGAATTATTCTATAGACTAGAAAATAAAGAAATAATTTCACAGAATATCGTTTTATCTACTCGAGCCGTAGCTCGCATATTACAATTTGTATGTCGACTGGTGCTATGCACTTAGAGCTTGCTGGTGACTTGTCATCCTCCACCTTTATTGCGGTTTTTAAGCGGTTTGTATCTCGCCGAGGTCAGTTCAGCGACAATGGGAGTAACTTCGTAGGTGCCGAAAGGGAGCTTAAGAACTTCTTAAGTGAGGCAACGTAGGATGCGATGTTGGCTAAATTTCTAATCGACGATGCACCACTTGGCATTTCAATCCGCCAGCAGCACCGCACATGGGAGGATACTGGAAGGCGGCTGTAAAGCGTGTTAAATTCCATTTACGACGGACATTGGGTGACTTTTGACATTCGAGGAATTCTCGACCCTCTTAGCAGAAATATGAAGTGTATGGCTTGAGTGGCTACAGAATCTTTCGGGCTGATAGGCATGATAGGATTGGTGGCGGATCTGCCTTATATATTCGGAATGGCATAAACTGCAAGCCTATAATCAGTTCTCCCCCCAATAGTCCTATTGAATACTATTTTGTTGAAGTAGTAAGTGGAACAAATAAGTGTCTTATAGGTGTCGTCTATCGTCCAGATAGTGGCATTGATCTTAAGCCTTTTTATTCAGTGATGGAGAGTGTTTCGTCAACATTTTCTGAAATTATCATCTGTGGGGACTTTAATTGTAACCTTTTATGCAATGTAGGCGCAGAAGCATTTGTTGCTAACATAAAAGCGTTCAAGTTAAATCCTATTAACAATAAAGTTCCCGCACACTTCATTGGTGCATCAAGTACACTGCTAGACTTGTTTCTGGTTAATGATAATATTGAAAGTCTTTTATACGATCAACTATCCGCTCCTGCTTTTTCGAAACACGACTTAATTTTCGCGTTCTTTAATAAAACTGAGTCTAGTCAGGCACAAACCTACTCATACAGAGACTTCAATAATATCAATTATGACCAATTGGAGGAAGATATTTTAAGAGTAAATTGGCAGCAATTATATTACATGACCTCACCCGACTCACAAGTTAGTTATCTGCAAAATCAAATTAAAACTTTGTTCGACACTCATGTTCCACTTATCACTAAACACATTAAAAACCACAATATTTCCTGGTTTACTGCAGAGATTTCACATCTAAAAAATAGGCGTGACTTAGCCTTCAATAGGTGGAAGCGTTTCAAATTACCAGACTTGTATGAAACTTTTCGTGCCTTATGAAGTCAATTCAAAAATAAAACAAGCTAAAAGACGGTACTATTCACATAGGTTCAGCACAAGTTTGCCTACGAAAAAATTATGGAATAATTTGCGTGAAATGAGTATTGGCCGGAAAAATGAAGATGATTTGGATAACTTGGATCCAGATCAACTAAACAATAATTTTTTTACAAATTCACTCCACTCCGCCTCTGTTTTCGACCTTGCATTATAATGAGATAAATGGAAATATATTGTATAGTTTTGAATTCTCCTGTGTTGAACAAACTGACGTTGTCAAAGCTGTATTGAATGTTAAGTCAAAAGCTGTTGGCTTTGATGAAATACATCCTACTTTTGTGAAAATTATTTTGCCTCATTTACTCCCAGCTCTTACATATGTTTGTAATACAATAATTCTAACTTCCACTTTTCCGTATTTATGGAAATCATCAAAGATTATTCCCATTCTTAAGAAACAAAGATCGCGGATTTCTCCTCCTGTATATAGACCTATATCTATTTTGCCTTTTTTGTCGAAGGTCATGGAAAAATTAATTCACGTTCAACTGTCTGCATATTTGCAAAACAACAAATTGCTGTATAGGAACCAATCTGGTTTTCGGCAGAAGCATAGTTGCATCAAGCAAACAAGCAGTAGCATTAAAAAACCAAATATCCGAATTTGCAAATGCATCAACAGGAGTGCCACAAGGGTCAATCTAGGTCCATTGTTGTTTTCAATTTTCATTAATGACCTTCCGCTGTCGGTAAAAAATAGTTCTGTACACATGTATGCTGATGACGTACAAATTTATTTAAGCTGTAAGCTGGGCCTAATTGAAGATGGAGCTGATAGATTGAATGAGGACCTCAATCAGGTATTACTTTGGGCAGAAAGAAATGCATTACAGTTGAATCCACTTAAATCAAAGTGTTTAGTAATATTTAAAAATAAACTGGATACGGATTATTTCCCAAAGCTATATCTGGGAACTTCTGAAATCGAGTACATTAACAAAGCAAAAAATTTAGGCATATGGTTTAACCGAACTCTCACTTGGGATAATCACATTAAGTCAATTATTGGTAAGGTGTATGGCTGTCTAGGGAACTTATCTCAATCTCAATATTTTACGCCACAAAATACAAGACTGATGCTTGCTAAGACCTTAATTCTTCCACTAATTACTTATGGGTTCCAAATATTCTGTAGCCCGAGCGCCGAAATGAAAAGAAAACTTAAAGTTGTCTTTAATAACCTTATTCGTTATGTTTTTCTTATAAGAAGATACGACCACGCTTCCCCCTTTCGAAACAAAATTTTTGGCTGTACTTTGGAAGTTTACTTGGATTACTTAGTCATAATTTATTTGCATAAAATCATTATTACTAAACAACCACCATACCTACACGAAAAAATACATCTCGCTCTCTCTCGATTTTGCAACCTAATTTTTCATGTCTAACTTCTGAACGTCAATTTTTCATTCATGCCGTCCGCCTGTGGAATGCATTGCCTCTAAGCATCAGAAGACTGCACAATACTGATCGGTTTGATAACTATCTACTTCTTTATATGTCTAATAGGTAAAATTATAAAATTAACTTGAATTTCATTTGAAATTTTTTATACGAATTTGTCTGCAAATACATAAATAAGTACATTATATTATATTATATATTAAATGAACATCGTTGATTTATATGTAAATAAAATTAGTTATTGTTTCTCTGTTTTTTTCATACTCCATTACTAATAAAATTAATTTTAATTACACTTTTACTAATGTAAAGATTGTAACAGTCTAATGTAAAAGATACAAAGTTTATAATAAATACAAAATACAAAATAAAAAATAGTGGCTTGCGTCAACTCTAGGCCTCTGTGCGCTATATCAACGGATGTTAATGATCTTCAGGCCCTCTCGCCGGGAAATTTCTTTATAGGTGAGCCGCTTAAAATAGTTCCAGAACCTGATGTCACCGATGTTAAGGTCAGCTTGAAGAACCGATGGCGCTTGATTACGCAGCTCCGTCAACATTTTTGGAGAAGGTGGAATAGGGAGTACTTAGTCCAGTTGCAGCAGCGTGCCAAGTGGACAAAATCCTCCCCTAATTTCACCGTTGGAGACCTTATCGTTATACAAGAAAACAATATCCCTCCTAGTAAATGGAGGATGGGAAGAGTAGCTGAAGTGCATACAGGAAGAGATGACCGTTTTCGAGTCGTCACACTCAAAACCGCCGACGGTATGCTAAAACGCCTGATCGTCAATATATCTCCACTTTTGACCTTTAAGGACAATCCAGTTGAAGTTGGCGAGTTGAACTATATTGCCAGTTAGTTCTAGGTGGGCGAAATGTTCGCGCCAAAACAGCGCATATTAAGAAATCATCCTCATTCGTCTTTTTTCGGCAGTCTAAATCGAACTCTCGCCGCGATCAGAGCTCTCTCCCTTAAAGCAATAGAGATAAACAAATATATGTACATTGTGAAATTGAACCAGTGCATTTTCTTTTCTTTTTCTCTTCGCTATTTGTTGTTTCAGCGAACAACTACATGCTATATATGTACATATTCTTGAAACAAAGTTAATATATATACGAAAGATAAATGAAAGATAAAGAGCAAAAATGAAGCAGAAGATCCAAACAAAATCCAATTAAAATATATCATAGGAACAAAAAATTCCTCAATTGCAGAATAATTAAGAGATAAAAGCCACTTTTTAATATTAAATAAGAAAACTGTTTTCACTCTTTCGCATCTAAGGTTTTCAGGTAGTAAATTAAACAGTCGAACCGCAGTGACAAAGTAAAACCGTGAAAAGTGCGTTTTATTGACAATAGGTAATGTGACAAAGTTTCTAGTATTGACACGTAAATTGTAGTTTTCATCTAATCTAACAGCATAGAATCCCGAATTTTCAAAACATATTTTTAAAACTTTGTAACAATATAAATGCCTTAATGGTAGAGTTTCAAGGAATATGAATAACTCAAAACTAGGAGTGCAACGATTTACTTTACACATAATTCTAACTGCATGTTTTCGTTTTATTAATAAAGGTTTTATATTAATAAAGTAGGCACCACCCCAGCAAGATAATCCATACTGCAGCTTGGATTTTAAGAAACCATTATAAACAAATTTTAAGATGGGTAAACTACAGTAGAGACTGGTATGATAGAGCTGTTTAACTACTCTATTTAGATACAGCTTCAGATAAGAAGTATGCTCCTTCCAACTGAGCTTATAATCCAATATAATACCCAAATATTTAAAATTGAGGACACGTTCAATTTCGAAGGAATCGTCACTGCAGCTTTGATTGTCTTTAAAGGTAACAAAATTGTGCTGGCAACCAACTAAACAAAATCGTGTGCAACTCGGCGAATGAAAATATTTAAATTAATGAAATCATCACAGATTGTAACCTTGATATTAAAGAACATAAATTTGCTTTTCGTGCTGATTATGAGTCTATGCTGCTTGAACCACTTTCTTAGGATATCTAAATCATTATTAACATCCAAAAATAGATTAAAATAATTGGTATTAGAATACGAAAGAGCAGTATCGTCAGCAAAAGCAGTTATTTTACCTTTAAAGGGTTGGATAAATAAAGAATTTACATAAATTAAAAATAATATGGGACCCATAACAGAACCCTGTGGAACACCCATGTTAATAGACTTTCGTGAACTGAGGCAGTTTTTTATCCTTACCATTTGCCTTCGGTTTTTTAAATATGAAGCAAACCACTCATGGATAAAACCCCTAAAACCCGCGTGATAAAGCTTATCTAACAGTAAAGTGTGGTCCACCATATCGAAAACTTTGGTAATATCTATGAATAGGGCAGCAGAGATCTTAGATGCATTTACACTATTATGTATTTCTCCAGTTAATTTAAGTAAAGCACTCTCTGTAGATCTGCCACTCCTAAAACCAAACTTACAATCACTGAAAAACTTCGTGCTGTTTAAAAAAGATAAAACTCTAGTCTACATGCCTCTTTCGAAAATTTTCGAAAACATTGACAGAAGGGATATAGGACGGTAATTGTTTAAAACCATTGTATCACGGTTTTTTTTTTGAGTGGTATCACAACCGCTGTTTTCAGTGCCTCCGGAAAAATTCCACGCTTGACGCAGAGATTAAAAATGAAGCTCAAGATACCTTGAATCTGAAAAGAAATTTTCTTCAAGACATAGCTGGAGATCTGGTCAGAAGAAGATGAATTAGTAGTTTTAAGAGACATAATGATTTTATGAATCTCAAATGCCGAAAATTCTTCAAAGAAAAAGGTTTGTGATTGCGAACATGCTTCTTTTATACTGTGATCACCATGACAAGTAGAACTATCATCATTTGCAAAACCAAGCGAAGAGTTCAACTTGGAAAAAAGCCGTTAAACAAGTTGGCAACTAGTAAGGGCTCAGACACATTAGCATTATTATTGCTTAAAATTATATCGTCATTCTCCTTGGTTCTGTTTAAAATCTCGTTAACAATTCCCCATTCTTTTTTAGCGTTGCCAATATTTTCAGCTAACTTATTTCTGAAATAGGTATCCCTACAAAGTGGTATATCAGTTTTTAGTTCTAGACACAGCTTGTTATAATAATTTTTAAGTCTAGCATTGATAGGATGTTTTTTAACTCGTGAATATAGCTGTTTTTTCTTTCTTATTTTAATGAGTAAAGGACGAGGCATCTACTTCTTAAGACACCTTAACTTGTTATTCTTACTCTGACTACAACTTGATAAATAAAACTTCAGCTTATTAAGAAACACTGTGAATCAAAAACATCATCCAAAAGCTCAAAATTCAGATTTGATTTCAAAACGGCAAAGTCAATTTTATTGAATTTCTTACTCAAGGTTTGTTTAATTCTAGGTACCTTGCAATCAAGTTGAATACTAGTTAATCTATGGTCCATTATTCTCAAATCATAGGTGACCGCTTTATAATTGACATTATTGTTTCTATGAAGCCTTATGAAAATATGGTCCAAACAAGACTCTGATCTAGTAGGTTGGTTCAAAAGAGAATCAAGACCAAACGAAACCACAATCGATAAGAAATTGTCAACATCGGCCGAATCAGACAAAATATTAATATTTAAATCACCCAACAAAATCATTTTCCTACAAAATTTAAGTTCCAAGTATCCTGAAAACTAATTCAAAAAGGACCTTAAGGTACACTTATGAAGTCTGTAGATACATACAAAACAATAGCGAACACCAGAGATTTCACAAGAAACATCAATAATATCGGCACTTTCCATTTTCGAGTTTTTAATTCCACATCCTATTAAATCACTTCTGTAGAATACTGCGACACCACCGGCCGTATAAGAGTCGCTACAAAAATATAATTTGGTATTTCATAGTCGGAAATATCTTCATCGAAAATCCAAATTTCGGAAAGAAATATAAGATCAGGTAAATGATCCAAAGATGCAAGATGAGTGGAAAAAGAATCAAAGTTAGTTCGAATATTTCGGTGAATGCATGAAAAACCTGAAAACTGCTCATTGCTTGGATGATCTATACAAAACCAATTAAAGGTATTGACAATTGAAGAGGAAAAGCTGTTATTACCACTAGTATTATCATGAGGACTCTTTTCCGATTGTTGAATAGTTGCATTCGATTTGTGAAAGTGTGCGACTCGCGAAGCAAATAGGCTTGTCGCTTCGTATGTGACCCTGCGATAGGATTGCTCCTAACGCATAGTTACTTGCATCTGTAATGAGGATAAAGGGTTTTATGAAGTCGGGGTGTTGTAATATGAGGTCGTTCATTAGCAGACTTTTGCAGGTTCCGAAGGCCTCGATGTAGGTCTTATCTATTTTAATGTATTCTTCTTTCTTTAGGCAGTGGGTAAGGGGTTTGTGAGTTTAGCCAGATCTTTAATAAACTTCCGGTAATAACCAGTTAACCCTTAGAAGGCTTTGATTTCTGTTCGGGTTTTAGGTAGAGGAAAATCCTTAATCGCTTGAATTTTTGTTGGATTAGGTTTTACTCCTTCGGAATTGAAAATATGTCCTAAAAAGGCTATTTCTTTTTTCAAAAACTCACAATTGAATTTTGAAATTGGGCTCTCTAATTTTTTTGAAGACTTAAGCTATACTTTCTAAGTGCTCTTGTAGGGAGGTAGAAAATATTATTATGTCATCAATATATACTCGTACTAGACAAATTTTTCCTACCAAATCTTTTAGGACGTTATCCATCACCCTTTGGAAGGTCGATGGGGCGTTTTTTAAGCCAAACGGCATTCTAACGCATTCATAGTGACCGCTCTCGACGGTAAATGCTGTTTTTTGGATGTGTTTGGGATTCATTTCAATTTGATGGAATCCACTTGCTCTGGGGTGGTAAAATATACACATCTACCGAGTTTATCCAATATTTCGTTTATATTGGGGATCGGGAGATTGTTTTTTTCATTCTCTTTCGGTAGTCAATGACTAATCTCCATTTTTGTCTGCCGCTAGCATCTAGCTTTTTAGGGACTCTCCATACTGTGGAGCTCCAGGGTGAGTAGCTGTGGCGAATGATCCCTTGTTCTAACATTTTACTTATTTGGGTTTGTACTTCTTGTTTGTGTATAAATTAATTTTATTTACCGGGTTTTATTAAAAAAAAAAATTAAACTTTATTCATCGAATTCAAACTTAGAACTAACAACAAAATCTTTTCTTAATTCTATCTGAACTCTACTCTGCCCGAAATGCCATGGAAACCGTTCTGCAATTGGATCCATTCATGCGAATTTACTGCTAACGTTGCTGCGCGTGAATTTGCAAAAAATTTAATGTTGTCGTTGTTAACTCCTCCTCTCTTAAATCTGAATATCCACATTCAGCTTTTTTTTTTAATGCATTTTTTATTAAGATTCAATTCATTTTAACTTACTTGCTAGAAAAAAAAGCTTAAAATTAGCTTAACTAACTTAGCTATGTTATTTTAACTTACTGGCCCTATATGGGGGCTCTAAGCTAAACCTAATGCCTAAAACTATGTCTTTTGACGTAATCTAACTGAAATTCTTTGTTAACCATACTAACTATACTTTGTTAACTATACTAATTACTAAGAAAAATTAGAAAACTTAGTACATGAACAGTGTTTTTTTTTTCTTTGACTTATGCCTACATATAATATATAAATAAAACTTAAAAACTACCTTAAAATAAATCTTAAACTAACATACTCTAATTACGGAATTAAATACGTACTTTTTTTAATTCCAGGTGCTGCTTAGTTTTTATTTTTTTAAATCCAAGTGCTGTGCTTGGTTTTTTTTTTCTAAAAACTACCTAAACCTAAGCTATGTAAGTCGGCCATAGGAAAACTGCCAAATTGAAACGGGCTATCCCGGATTGTGAGGGAGCGACGAAGGAGTTCCCTCTGTTTCGGCTAGCTACCAGAATTGTCCGAACTGACGTTCTACGTCCTTCAAATCGCGATATGATACCGCCCAACTAAAGAAACTCCGCACTGCTGTGTACGACGTCTCTGTCGTAGTTGAGTCGCCTATTCGCAGCTGTCCGAGCAACATGGAAGATTAGCGGCACCGCTAATCTGTCCCGGATCAGACCTTTATCATCGAGATATAGGAATGCCTCTGGGGGATGTACTGGGACTCTGGTGTTCTGTATAAATGAAGGCAAGCCCTCTCAAAGACCCGAATCTTTTCCAACAACCTTGCTCCCACGTTGAACCACACGGGACATCCATATACGAGCATGGGTCGGATAAGGGCGTGTAGCAGATTACCTTTACCCTTGCATCGAGTTGCTGCTATAAAAAAGTCTCTTTGTAAGGGCAAAAGCACCTTTGGCTCTGGCCACAACAGCATCTATATGTTTGTTAAAATATAGATATTGGTCTAATCAGAGCCCCAGGTATCTGACTACACTTCGATATGCAAGTGGCTGTTCCTGCAGTCCCACGATTGAAAACTTTCGCCAATTCTTTCTGGTATCCCTAGAGGCCCCAGACAACGGCGACCTAAAAAGGATGGTTTCCGATTTTTGGAAGTTGATCTTCAACTTCCAGTCATCACAATATCGCTGAATCTTGTCGAAGTCATGCTGCAAGTCGTCTGCGTACGCTATGGCATGGTGAAGTGATCCTATGAGATCACTCGTGTAAATGTTGAAAAGGATCGGTGAATTAACCGCACCTTGTTGCAGACCGTTTTTAATTAGAAATGTTCCTGCAGAAGTCACATTCCCATTTTTCACAATGAACTGTATACTGGTGAGCATGTTATAAAGTATGTACAGCAGTGGTTTGCTTACGCCCAGCCTGCTCAGCTTGTAGAAGAGCCCCTCTAACCATACGGTGTCGAAGACCTTCTCCAAATCAATCAGGCAGTCAAACGTGCATTGGTTCTTGCTTTTGTTCCATTGGATATCCGATACCAGTTTAGACGCGGCATGTATTGTATCATGCCCCGCCTTAAAACCGAATTGGTTATACGGATTTATATTATTGTTCTCAGTCCACTTGAGCAGGGCTTTATTAATCACTTTTTCGAATACCTTGCTGATGTTGGGAAGGAGACTTATCGAACGGAGATTTGCCGGATTGGAAGTGTCCTTTCCCCTTTTGGGGATGGGTTGTATCACTGCTGTTTTCCAATGCGCTGGATAATGTGCATTATTCAGCGCGTTGTTAAACAGAGTGGTGTAAATGTCCACCGCTTCTAGAAGGAGATGTCGAAGCACAATGTTCGACACTCCGTCGATTCCAACAGATTTTTTTCTCCTCAATGAGTCGAAGATTGCTTGGAGCTTCACCTTTCATCGGCAATGACATTATTTGCAATGTTATCGTCACTGAACCCGGTGAAACCTATGTTCTCGGATCGTCAGTGTTCGATATTATTTCGAAGAAGTTGTGCACAAGTACGCGGTTTTCCAGGTCGTGGTTCGGGTAGATGGTATCATTCACCTTGTACACTTCCTGGAAAGTCGCTCCTATAGCCTCTACCTTCTCCTGCGGATCCTCGATCACATAGAAGTTGTCATCCTCTACTGCTTTATCTGGACCTGCTGTTATCAGTATTCGTCCATTGTTCGTCGTTCGGGGGATCTTCAGACACGGAAGGTCGTATTGATTATTCCTCCTAAATATTTTATTTATTTGCGGGAACATACTCGGGTTGTTGGATTTTACAACCCGAATTTTGTTGTTCCAATGCAAATTTACAGAAAGTCTGTAATTTTCTCTAATTAATTTGTGGAGGTTTTCAATCAACGACTTCAGCGTCCTAACCTCCGAGTTTTGCCTGTCCGTAAACTGTCTGTACAAGGTTTTTAGTCTCGATAGCAGTCTACTTTTGTGTTGGTGTAGTGCGTCAATTGTTGCATTGCGGAATATGCCTGCGTTGTCAGTATGTTGATACCGAGGTATCGTACTGTCCATAGTTCTTTTAATTGTCTCGTCCATTTGTTTTAGGTACCAGTCAATCTCCTCGTTTGACAGATTCCTATTGGACGGTGAATAGAGCGAGTTCGAGGAGAGTGCTCTTGTCAAAATTCCGAAGAAGCGAGTCCAGCGCATCCTAATATAGTTGTAGGAATATGTTTGGACAAACTCCTCCAACTCCGCAGTTTTTTGGGAATCCTTATTACGGCATTGAGACCGCAATGGTCACTGTCATACACAAATGTGTGAAGGCAGTTCAGAGTTTGTCAGTCCGTGTCGGTCAGTTGTAACCGTACGTCGAACAGCATAAGATCCAGATAGGAGCCGCTTCTAGGAAACGACGGACTATCTGTAGCTTTCAAATAGAGTTTATACTCGACACTGTGCCGACCCCTACAATTGAATAGTAGATTCCCTCTAGGATTAGGTGTGTTATTTCCCCAATCTCTATGTTTGGCATTTAGATCTCCGGCCATGATGAAATAATTCTCCTCCGACTCCAGCCTTAGGAATCGAAGAAGTATCTCGAGCTCTGAAATAAATAACGTAGATTGAGCAGCTTCAGGTGCATAGAGTGCTATCATGTACATCCTCTTTCCACTATGGAGAGGGATGCACACTATACACTCTTCCAGCACCTGGAACCTTCGCACTTCACCACTGTACACTACTTTAAATTGCAGTTGTTTGGTGGAGTTGGGTCGGTCTCTTCTGACAATTCTGTATTTATTGTGCCCCAATTTGTGCTTCTGTGATAGCTTAGTTTCGCTAACCATAAGCACATCAGGGTTTGGTCTTCAAGCAACTTAAACAACACGGCTCTTCGCTCGATCCTAGTCAGTGAATTCACATTCACCGCAAGGATCTTCAAGGATTGCTCCTCCATGTTCGTACCCATCACGACTGGAGGTGCGTTAGGCTCGGCAGAAGTGCGTAGATCTGGTCCACCCGCTTCGCCTGCTCCTGTACCTGACGCTGAAGCTGCTCTATTTGCCCTTGGATAGAGAGCAAGATGGCCAGCAAGTCAGTTTGAAGCTCCGGTGCTCTAGGCGCTGGGGCCTGAGAAGCAACCTTCGGTCTTTTCCGTTCCGCGATTTCCCGACCTGCCGCCATTTGGGCGTAGGTCACTTGGGGAGTCACGGATTGTGTTTGAATTGGAGCAGGTGAACGTTTCACTACGACCTTCTGCTGACGAACCAGATTTACTTTCTTAATATACTGGAACTTAGGACAACCCCGATAGTTTGCGGTGTGTCCCGAGTTCCTGCATAAAGCACACGAGAGCTGGCTCTTATCTGCCACTCCATCCTTACCTAGAGTGACCCCTACGAATTGGAGCTCACCGCACTCCTTTTCTTTAAGCAGTTTAAGGAGCATCTCCGGATCAGTAGACCGTTCTATCCCCCTCAGCAGTATAGTTTGGAGCTTTTCCCCCTTCGGGGTGAAGGAGAAGAACTCCGTCGTCGATTCCTTTAGTAAATCTTTGATTTTATAATACTGTTCCACTGTGTTACAATCGATAGCATGTATATCTTCATTTAATCTCTTAATATAAAAAATTTTTACCAATGGCCGTTTTACATAGCTCAATGGTATCCTTTGATCGGTGGCACCCTGGTTATTGTAGTCTTCTTCTGCAGTTGTTGTTGTTGCTGTTGTTGCTGGTGTTGTTGCTGCGCGGTTTCTGCTGCTGTTGTTGTTGCTGCTTTTTCAGTTGTTGTTTTTGTTGCTGCTTTGCCAGCTGCTGTTTTTGTTGCTTCTTTGCTTCTGTTTCTTCAGCTGTTGTTGTTGTTGCTGCTGCTGCTTTTGCTGCTGTAGTTGCGGCTGCTTTTGTTTTTACAGCTGGCTTTCTGACGATTTCTGTTCTTGTTGCCGCTCTTTTTCCCTTCTGGCCATTTGTTTGGCCTTAATAGCACGCACCCTTTGTTGCAGCTGTCTAATGCTGCTATTCAGATTTTCTACTTCCTCGTCTTCGTCTTCGGACTCTGAAGCGGCCAGAAAAGCGAAACTGTTGGTGTCCCCCATATAATGGCCTTCCCCACCTTCGGAGACGTATGGGTATTGGTCGTCGTCATCTGACGACTTTTATAACCAAAAATGATGTAGAAAAAGAACTGCATAAGTTGGTCAGCGATATTCAGCAATCGGCCTGGGAAAGCACCCCCGCCCTAAAGAGAGAGAACACAAAAAGAAACTACACGAAAGAAATAAAAGATTTAGTAGCAGATAAAAGACGAGCAAGAAGAACGTGGCAGAAAACAAGAGCTCCACAACATAAAGCCAAGCTAAACAACCTCTGTCAACAACTAAGAAGAGAAATTAAAAATTTAAGGAAGATTCAATGAAAAGGTAGCTCAGAGGGTTAACAGCTGAATACGTAACTAATTACTCTCTATGGAAAGCAACAAAAGAATTAAAACAACGTACTGGGCAAATACCTCCAATCAAAGCAGTTGATGGAAACTGGGCAAGATGCGATGAGGACAAAACCATTCTCTTCGCAGACTACCTAGAAAAGATATTTAAACCAGTTGAAAATGGAAATATACAACCTACGTTAATAGGTCCTTCAGAAGAAGAAAGCGAAGAAATTCTGCTCACAACTCCTAATGAAATTTACAACTTAATTAAGCATGAAATAAATGCAAAGAAAAGTCCTGGATATGACCTTATATCTGGTGTCGTACTAAAGAACTTACCAAGAAAGGCAATAATAAAAATAACAAATTTAATAAATGCCACATTTAAGCTTAAATATGTGCCTAGTTTGTGGAAGATTGCTGACGTCCTAATGATTCCCAAACCTAGTAAACCGCCAAATGAAGTGTCATCTTACAGACCTATCTCGTTATTGCCAATGATATCAAAAGTGTTTGAGAAAGTACTCGCAAAGCGTTTAAATAAAATAATTGAAAGGAAAAAGCTGATTCCGAACCATCAATTTGGTTTTCGAAGGCAGCACTCTACGATACAACAGGTACACAGAATTACGAATAAAATCGAAGAAGCACTAGAAAGTTTGCTCGGCTGTATTCTTAGATGTGGCGCAGGCCTTTGATAAAGTATGGCACGAAGGACTTATCTATAACTGAGATGTATGTTGCCAAACCAATATGCTTCTATTCTGAAATCGTATCTAGATGGAAGACATTTCAGAATAAAACAACAGAGTACTTATTCAAATCTAAGAGAAATAAAGGCCGGCGTACCGCAAGGTAGTGTACTGGGCCCAATATTATACTTATTATATACTAGTGATATTCCTAAATTAGAAAACCACACTATGGCAACATTCGCAGATGATACTGCAATACTAGCAGTAGGAAGAACCAATGAAGAATCCACAGAAAAAATACAAATTGGCATAAACAAAATCTGTGAATGGACTAATAAGTGGAGAATCAAATTGAACGAGTCTAAGTCAGTCCATGTTGACGTTACTAATAAAAAAATTGAATATATACCAATTATTATAAACCAAAAAATAGTTCCATGCGCTAATACAGCGAAATATTTAGGTATGACTCTAGATGCAAAGTTGAGATGGAAAGAGCACGTAAAAAAGAAAAAAGAAGAGTTAGAAATCAAATATAGAATACTGCACTGGCTGATAGGAAGAAACTCATCCGTATCAATTGGACATAAAGTGCTTTTATATAATCAAATTCTGAAACCAACTTGGACATATGGAATCCAACTATGGGGTTGTGCCAAAAAGACAAACATAGACAAAATACAACGTTTCCAAAATAAGGTGCTTAAAAATATAGTAAATGCACCTTGGTACATAAGAAATACTGACCTTCATCGAGACCTGAAGGTAGAAAGTGTATCTGCGAAAATTCTAAAACATGCAAAAAAACACAAAGAAAAGCTAGAAGAGCATATAAACATAGATGCAAGAAAACTAATGCATAATGAAAATCAATTACGAAGGCTTAAAAGAACAAAACCTCTCGATTTAACTTAATATAAGAAAAATAAAAATGTATATACTTGCTTATAAATACATACACACTCGAAATAAAGGGTCACACCCCCTGGTTGTAACTCATACAAAGACTAAGATGTCAGAAAAAAATTGCTTATTAGTCCAAGTGACTAAATCCGGCATGCTGATTACTCGGATCATCAGTATCTTTTGAAGATCTCCCCTTCCTCTAAAAGAAAAAAAAATCTGACGACCTTTGGCGTTTTTTTTCTGCTGCTACTGCTATGCCAGGCGCCCCTTCCTTCAACCCACCTGGCAGCTTTTCAGTTGAAGCTGTTGTGGAGGGCTTTACTGGGTTGGGAGTCGATTTCAGCTTCCTCCTCCTCTTCCCAGTACCATTTGTTGCTACTGTTGCTGAGTGGGCTGACTTTACTGCATCATCGGCTGATACAGTCGTTCCATCAGCAGGTCCCGCTTTTGGGAGCGCGGACCGCTCGCTGTCGTTCATCGCCTGATTTCTGCTGTTGTCACTTAATTTTGTTTGCACTTTTTTTTTTTTTATTAAAAAAAAGTACTATTTTCCCCGCTTGGAAATTGAACCCAGGTCGCTGAGTTGACGGTCACTTATCACTATTTTACTTTTACTTTTTAGTTCATTTTTATTTAATTCTTTTTTTTTAACTTACATACTAGACAAAAATGATTAAATCTAAATTAAAACTAACATTTATCTTAATCTAGCGTACTGGCTCTTAACGAGCACTCTAAACTTAGCTATATCCTTATAAATATTGCCTTTCGGCCTTAAATCTATCAATTTTTGTGTTTGCTCTGTTTTTTAATTTCCAAGAAACTTGCTAAAAACTTGGACTCTTTATTTGTTGGTTTTTCTTGAAAGTACCTAAAGCTACTTAAAACTACCTAAGCTACTTAACCTAAATTAAATATAATCAGGGTGATGAGCAATCTCTCGATTGGTCACCATCCCGATTGCGTCGATGGGCGCCTGGCAGTCGCCAACATGGTGCACACGCGCCGCCGGGACTCGAGCGAGGTCACAAGCGTCGGTCAAGTCTCGGTAGCACTCATTCGTGTTGGCGAGCCCGCCCCTCCCAAAGACCCCCTAAAATACGCTTAACTAACTTACAAACTAGCTTAAAACTAAGGAGGATGTTACCTAGGTAACGCACCGACCCGGGAGAGCGTGTCTGCCCTCACCTCTTCCTCAAGCCACCAAATTTCGGTGAACTGCTTTAAGGTATCGACCGTGTCCCTATCCGCAATTGCGGTATTAAAACAGAGGAGCTCCTGAGCATTGGCGGCGTACCCGTCGTGGATGAGCCACTTATCCCTCGCGCCGCGGTGGCTGTGGTACAATACCGGCACACCATCTTTACTTTGGACTAACCCTTTCATGTCTGCATGAAGAAATGGCTCAGGCGGGAGAAAGCCAGACCGGAGCGTACCCTCGTGGTACATTAAATTCGGGTAATAACCACCCGAGATCAGGTTATTAGCGTTGGCCATCGCCCTTGCAACGTGCCTTCGAATCACCTTAATTAGAAAATTGTCAATCCTATTCGATCGAGCCCCATCGTATAGGGTCTTGTTGGGATAATATTTTATGTACTCAGACTCGGGAGTTCTAAACAACCCTAGGCAGGTCCTGAGACACTGTCTCTCAAACACCCGAATCTTTTCCATATAGGAAGGCGCTATATTGAACCAAATGGGACAGCCATAAGCGATGATCGGCCTTATAAGGGCCACGTAGCATATGACCTTTACTCTGGAGACAAGTTGACTGCTGCGAAACAGTCTCCTTGTCAGAGCATAGGCCCTCTTGGCCCCAGAAAGACAAGCATCTATATGTTTGTCAAAATATAGATACTGGTCGAGCCAGATGCCAAGATATCTGACCACGCTTCGCACCGCCAATGGTTGTCCATTTTGTCCCATAATGGCTAATTTTCGCCAGTTTTTTCTGGTATCCCTAGAAGCCCTAGCCAATGGAGTTCTGAACAGGATTGTTTCCGATTTTTGGAAATTGATTTTCAATTTCCAATCATCGCAATACCTCTTAATTTGATCGAAGTCACGCTGCAACAGGATGTTGATGACCTCGATTTTTGGACCTGATCTGTACGCCACTAAATCGCCTGCGTATGCTATAGCATGTCTGAGGGAACCCACCAGATCACTCGTGTAAATATTAAACAAGATCGGAGAATTCACCGCTCCCTGTTGTAAGCCGTTTTTAATTTCAAAGACTTTGCTCGAAGTCACATTGCCAGCTTTGACAACGAACTTCTTTCCCATAAGCATGTCATAAATCATATATAGCAATGGTTTTTGCATGCCCAACCTAGTCAGCTTATAGAAGAGCCCCTCCAACCATACGGTGTCGAAGGCCTTCTCAAAGTCGACCAGGCAAGCCCCCGTGCATTGGTTCTTGCATTTGTGCCACTGAATGTCGGACACCAATTTCGACGCGGCATGAATCGTTTCACACCCCGCTCTAAAGCCAAACTAATTGTCCGGAATAATCTTATTTTCTTCAGCCCACTTCAAAAGAGCTCTATTAACGACCTTCTCGAATACCTTGCTAACATTCGGGAGCAAACTAATTGACCGAAGATTAGCCGGGTTGGTCCTATCTTTATCCCTTTTGGGGATAGGATGTACCACCGCCATTTTCCACTGCGCTGGATAATATGCATTATTCAGCGCATTGTTAAATAGCGTGGCGAAGATCTCAATCGCTTCTAGAGGCAGGTGTCTTAATACTACGTTTGGGACACCGTCAACTCCCGCCGACTTTTTATTTTTAAGTGACTCAAAGATACACAGAAGTTCATCTTTGCTCACGAACAACTGGTAATTTGTCCTTTCATCGGCGATTATGCCGTTTGCAAGGTTTTCGTCATTGAACACGGTGAAACCGTTGTTCTCGGTTCGCCAATTCTGAAGTTCGGTGCGCAGATAAAGTGGTTCAGAAAGGCCCTCTCTTCCAGGTAGTGATTACGGCGAACTGGGTTGTTCACAGTATACACGGTCTCGAAGAAAACGCCCATCAAATCCACTCTCTCCTGCGGGTCTTCGACCACGTAAAAACCGTCGTTCGAGTCGGCACTTTCCGGATTTATGCCAGCAGTCAGTAGTGTCTGTCTGTTCTCGTTCGTCCGAGGGATTGGGACACATGAAATGTCATTATGAACTTCCGCCTGAACAGTTTATTTATTTGTGGGAACATGTTCGGACTACTGGATTTTATAGCCCGAATTTTATTGCCCCAATACAAACTTACAGATTTTCTGTAATTCTCCACTATCAACTGTTTCAAGTTTTTGATCATCGACTTCAGTGTCCTCATCTCGGGATCGTTCCTGTCAGTAAACTGTCTGTGCAGCTGTTTAAGCCTCGAGAGCAGTCTACTTTTGTGTCTGTATAGAGCATCAATTGTCGCGTTTCGATACTTCTCAGTTTGTTCTTCGTCAGTGGAACGTCCTACTTTAGGGATAGTCCGCTCCATTGTCCGTTTGATGACGACGTTCATTTGCAATAAATGGCTGTCTATTTCATCGTTTGTCAAGTTCCTGTTTGTCGGTGGGTTGATCTCACCCGAACGTATATCACGCTGTAAAACCCTGGAGAAGCGCGACCATTGTGCTCTTCGGTAATCGAAGGAGCGCACTTGATCGTACTCCTCCAGCTGCGTTTGTTCGTTCGGGATCCGTATTACGACGGCAAGTCCGTAATGGTCACTATCGTACTCGACCGTTCGTAAACAGTTCCGCGTTCGTCGATCTGTGTCTGTCAGTTCTAGTCTTTCGTCAACTAGCGCTAAGTCCAAGAAAGAACTTTCTCTAGGGAAAGACGGGAAATCCGTCGCGTACAACTCGAGTTTGTACTCAATCATATTATGACGCCACCAGTCGTGAAACTGGTTGCCCCTAGGGTTCGGAGTATTATTTTCCCATGCCGCATGTTTAGCATTAAGGTCTCCGCCCAAAAAGTAATAATTGTCCTCCGATTGAAGCTGTAAGCAACGAAAAAATGTTGCGAGCTCATTTAAAAATATAATGGGTTGGGGTGCGTCAGGTGCGTAAAGTGACACCACATACACCCGCCTCTGGCTATGGAGGGGAGTGCACACGATGCACGCTTCCAACACCTGGAACCTACGCACGTCCTTGCTATATATAACCCTATGGCGCAAGCCTTTGCGTATTAAAATACCGACACCGCCTCCTTGTGTGGAGTGGGGCCGATCTCTTCTAACTACCTTGTAATTTCTATAGCCTGCTTTGTGCTTCGGAGTTAGCTTAGTTTCGCTAACCAAAAGTACATCTGGCTTTTCGGCTTTCAACAAATTGGAAACATTGATTCTTCTGTCGATCCTGATCATTGAATTAACATTCAACGCAAGAATCGTTAGTTTTACCTCGTCCAGCGTACCCATCATATTTATGGCGCGGTTGACTCAGCAAACAGCGTCGAATAGATAACGTCTATTCGAGCCGCTTGCTCATTTAACTGATTCTGGAATTTGTCGATCTTTCCGTGCAGTGACAGAAGGGTCGCTTTCAAATCCAGATCCGCTTCAGGCGTAGGAACCTTTGGTGCGGTTTTTGTATTCGCCTTACCCGGTCCAGATACCATTTGGGCAAATGACACTTTGGGTGCAACAAAATTTGAGAACGCGCGACTCTTTCGACCCTTCTCTTCTTCGGACCTCTGTTTCCGAGCCAACACATTCTGTTTGACCTGCTGATACTTGGGACATCCCTTGAAATTGGCAGGATGCCCTGAGCTTTTGCAGAGTACACAAGAGAGCTGGCCCCGATCCTCTACTCTATTCATTCTCAAAGGACACTCCCCATGCTTGTGGTCCCTGTTGTACTTAACACATCTAAACTGCATATGGCAGTTAGCTGCGGCGTGCCCGAACCTCTGGCAGCGCATACACTGAAGTACACGATCTGACCTTTTTAGCTTTTCCCAACGTACTGCATGATAGTACAGGAATCTGATCCTTTTCAGACTATCGATTCTGCTGTCGGGGGTTAGTTGAACCAGAAAGAATGGTAATTTGCGGTTACCACCCCTCTCCGCGGGTGAGGAAAACGGCTTGACCCCCACGAACTTAAGGTCGTCGCACTCATAATTCTTGAGCTCCTTCTCGAGCTCGTCCGTTTTACCCTTAAGCAGCACCGTTTGCAATTTTTCTCCCTTTGGAGTATACGTGAAGTATTCGGCCTCTGCTTTCTCCAGAGCGGTGCGTACCTTTTTATACTCCTCCATGTTATTGCACATTATGATGTGTTTATCGGCGTTTAGCCTTTTTATATAAAAATCTTTACTTACTAATCTACATAATCTAATGCTATCACTAATATCTAAATAACTTACATTAATAGGCGGGACTCTCACTTTTCTTTGCTGCTGCTGTTGTTGCTGCTGAGGTTGCTGTTGCTGCTGCGGTTGCTGTTGCTCCTTCTGTTGTTGCTTTTGTTGTTGCCGCGGCTGTTTGCGTGACAGCTGCTGATTCTGTTGTTGCTGTTGCTTTTGTTGTTGGTTTTGCTGAGACTGTTGCTGCTCCTGATTTTTGTTTTGTTTTTGTTGCTGCTTTTGCCGCTGCTTAGTAAGCTCTTGTTGTTGCTGCTGTTTCGGCTGTTGTTGTTTTTTGTTTTGTTGCTGGATTTTTCGCTGGCGCAACTTCTCCCTCTTCTCGAGGAGCTCTTTAATCAGCCGATCGAGCTGGGCTTCCTCATCGTCTTCGTCTTTCTGTTGTTGTTGTTTTTATGCTGGTTCATCTTCGGCGTCCAGTAACTCTATAAACGAGTTACCTTCGCCCACGTACCGGCACTCTCCCCCTTCAGATTCGTACGAGTAGCTGAGGCCATCGTTGTAGTCGTCAGTCTCAGCTTCTGACGTCAGTCTTGAATCACCTGACTTTGCCATTCTTTTGGCCGACAAATTTGGCTTCTGTTTTCGTCGTCGCCGTTTTTTCTCACCTTCTGTTGAGTCAAGCGTTGTTGTTGTTGTTGCTGCTGCTCCCGACTGCTGCTGTGTGACTGGTTTTGTTGTCACGCGTTTTGGCAATGGGGCATCTTCTTGCGGGACCTTTGGCTGGCCAGTGTCCATCGCCTGATTGCTTTGCGGCACTTCCACTTTCGTTTTTTGTTTTTAATTATTTAATTAATAATAAAAAAAAAAAAAAACAGAACACTTCCCCCCCGGGGACTTGAACCGGCACCTCTTGTGTTAGAGAGTATGGTCTTTTCCACTGCGCCAAATGGCTTACAGAAACTTTCTGATCAAAATTACTTTATCACGATCGTCTTTGCACTTTGCACTGCACTACTAACCAAGTCGACTGTTCGCGTTGGCTGCTGAAGAGCGACTGGTCACTTATCACTTGCACTAGGCTAACTCGCCTCTTAGATAACCAAATTCTAATTCTCTACTTGAATTCACTCTGAATTTAAAGGAGAAGCCGAAACACGTCCATACACTATGAAAGTCTGTGAACGACTTTTTAAAAGAATGGTCCTTGGTAAATCCTTGGTAAACGTACCTGATATTTTATGGGGATGAAAATCGGTAAAGGGGATGTTGGTGGATTTTTGATTGTTTCAGGTGCATTGGCGATGTGATCAGTGGTACTTCCTTCGTGCTTTATGGTTACTTTCGTATGCTTCTTTCTTATGATGATTACAAAGATCAGCAATATTAAGACAGCTGAGACTGACCCGTACGTGACTAGCTTTTAGGTTTGTCCTTTAGCTTCTAGTTTCCGGATATGTCGTGTGTTGTTTATGTGGAGTTCGTTAATCATTTCTAGTGATAAAAGCCGCTCTAATTCTATCTCGTGTGGTTGTGGTTGAATAATTGCTGGTAGGGTTTGGAGCGATGACCTTCGGATCTGTAGGTTTGGCCTTTGATGATGACGGTTGCATTGTGGAATTTGACAAGAAACGTTCCGTTAAGGACATGGGTGACTCCATCGATTGTTATGCTGTCGTCGAATTGGTTCAAGAGTATTGCACCGGGTTCGATAGGTTGAATTGTTGGCACGTGCTAGTTGTTCACTATGGGGCATGATGAGTTTTGGCTTTTCAGCAAGTTCGGGATGCAGCTAGAGTTCGTTATTTCTACTAAATTTTCTAAATTACAGATTGATAAGAAATTAAAAGTTTTACATTCGTTCTGAATGTCATAGTATTTTTCTTCGCATATAAGTACATGAGTTTCGATACTATTTGATAATTTGAATATTTTATTATTTCCTTTTAATGGTTTTACTAAGAGTTTTTTACATGTTTCTAATTCGGTGAATAGATAGATAGATATTTATTTCGTTTTAAATTGCAAAGGTTCGCCACCACACAATTTACATAAAGAGATATGATATATATATATATATATATATATATATATATATATATGTATATCTTTCAACTGAAAAAATTTTAAGTTAATTACAATTTTACTTTTGAATTACTTATGATTTATTATTTGAGGGGAAACAACGAGAAAAACCCTCATTTGATTAGGAAAAAAAAAAAGAAAGAGAAAGTTAAGTAAAGCAAATGCATAAGTTGCATAATTCAAAGCAACAATTAAATTATAGGAAATAACTTAACGCAAATATAATATTGTAATATGCAAGCTACGGCTCGAGTAGATAAAACAATATTCTGTGAAATTTATTTCTTTATTTTCTAGTCTATAGAACAATTCAAGTTCACACTATACTATTCTTCGCAAATTCTTTTCTTACAAGGTCTCTTTCCTCTCAAATCACTTTATCTCCTTTCAATTACTTAATTCACAAATCCAAACTAATTACTTTTTCTTGTTCACTCTCAACTTTCAATTTTTCACCAAATTACAACTTCGCCCATTATCACTTTTCCAATCTCTTCGCCACGGTTCTAAACCAACTGTGTCTTTTTTGATCGCCATCTGTTCTTATATAGCAGAAGTTTCTGATAGCCAGAAACTTCTAGCAAATTCTTCGACCACTGGAACAAGAGAAATAATTCTTGCAGTTATAATTCCCTTTTATCCCTGATATTATTCGTCTCTTTCGTTGACATGAGCTGTGGAGACTTCGTCCCAGACACGAACCTCGAATGAAAGGACAGTTCGAACCAAAATTCTGCCAGAATGGAAAGTCACTTCGGAATTTGCTGCATAGACATAGGAGCGTAGTTATTATTATGCTACACTGCCCCCCTCTTAGACGTGTTCGTCCCGAACAAGTGCATCCTCATTTCGGCCATTGTATCGACTCAGTCGGTCCACATGAACCACTTTCATTTTGGCCCTCGGTCCTCGCTGGATGCGGTAGACAACATCGTTGATGCGGGCTACTATTCTGTAGGGACCTTCCCAGTTCCGCTGTAATTTAGGTAAATTCCCCTTTTGGCGATGGGGATTATACAGCCACACTAGATCTCCTTCCTGGAATCCTGACGTTGTTGCCTTGGCATCATACCTGGTCTTCATGCGGTCGCTCGTCATCTTAATCTGGCTTCTGGTCCTTTGGTGTATGTCCCTAAGCCTTTCCCTAAGGTCCGCCACGTACTCTTCTTCATTTCTGGGCTCATTGGTAGGAGATCCAAATTTCACCTCACTGGGTAAACGAGCTATTCCACCAAATAAGATTTCGAACGGCTTATGTCGAGTAGTGCTATGCACGGCACTTCTATAGGCCATCAAAAACAAGGGAATCTGCCGGTCCCAATCACGTTGGTAGTCACCTACAACCTTCGAGAGATGTTCGTCCAAAGTCCTATTGAAACGCTCCACCATACCGTCCGACTGTGGATGAAGCGGGGTTGTCCTTGTCTTTTTGATTCCGAGTAGTTGACACATCTCTTGGAAGATTCTTGACTCGAAGTTCCGCCCTTGGTCAGAATGCAATTCCAAGGGCACACCGAATCTGCTAACCCAATTGTAGACGATCTGCTCCGCCACGGTTCTGGCTTCTTGGTTAGGGATCGGAAACGCTTCCGGCCACTTACTGAAGTAGTCCATCACTACGAGTATATACCGATTACCATTGTCGGTTTCCGGAAAGGGCCCTGCGATGTCAATGGCGATTCGTTCGAAAGGTGCTCCCACGTTGTATTGGTGCACCTTACCTCGAGTTTTGATTCTCGGAACTGCACACACGTCGCATTTTCTGCACCAGTCTTCGATATCTTCCTTCGCTTTTAACCAATAAAAACGTTCTCGTACCTTTTCTAGCGTCTTATTCACTCCCAAGTGGCCTCCGGTCGCCCCGCCATGCATTTCCTCCTTGACCCTCGTCCGCGGTACGACAAGCTGCATTACAAACGACTTTCCGTCGGAGGATTCCCATTTTCTTCTCAGAATACCTTCTTGGACATGGAGGAAGTCCCACTGCGCAAAATATGCCTTTAAGGTCGGGCTTCTGTGAGAGATGTCCTGGTGATCCGGTTTCTCCATGTTCTCCTTCCAGGCCAGAATCGGCTCGATATCCGGGTCTTCCTTCTGAGCGTTCCGGATCTCATCTACGCTCCAGCCGGCGATAGGTTCGGCTCTCATTCTTTGGATGGAAACCAGCCCCCGTTCTTCCTGATGCGCACAATGTTTACAATCCGTTCTGCATGGTCTCCGGGACAGTGCATCCGCATTAGAGTGGAGTTTTCCTTTACGATGCTGTATTTCGTAGTCGTAGATTTGCAGCCTTTCGATCCATCTTGCGACCTGACCCTCAGGACTCTTGAACTGTAATAGCCATTTTAAGGCTGCATGGTCTGTGCGAAGAACGAACTTCCTCCCGTAGAGGTATTTGTGAAAATGCTTCGTAGCCAAGATCAAAGCTAGAAGTTCCCGCCTTGTCACGCAGTAGTTCCTTTCTGGCTTAGAGAGCACCTTGCTGAAGTACGCAACCAACTTCTCTTGGCCGTCATGCACCTGGTGGGAGAGTACGGCTCCTACCCCGACATTACTAGCATCTGCATCCACAACGAACGTTTCCCCGGGAGTGGGGTAAGCCAGTATCGGGGCATTGCATAGCCGTTGTTTAAGTGCCTTGAAGCTCTTCTCGCACTCAATTGACCATTTGAATTGTTTTCCCTTTTCCGTCAACTGGTGCAGGTTCTTTGCGATCCCGGCAAAATCCTTAACGAACCGTCTGTAGTAGGTGGCTAGGCCCAGGAAGCTCCTTAGTTGGTGTTTGTCTTTGGGGACTGGCCAGTTTCTCACCGCTTCGACCTTCTCCGGATCGGTTCTCACTCCTTTCGCTGAAATTATGTGTCCCAGGTACTTGACTTCCGCTCTAAACAGGGCGCACTTCTTGGGGCTGAGCTTCAGGTGGGCACTTCGAAGCCTTTGAAACACATCCCTTAGATTGTCTCGGTGTTGCGCAAACGTTTTTCCTACGACGATGACATCATCCAAGTATACCGAACAGGTTTTCCATGTTAACCCTTGCAGGACACATTCCATCAATCGCTCGAAAGTCGCCGGAGCATTGCACAGCCCGAATGGCATTACCGTGAATTGCCATAGCCCATTTCCTGCGGTGAAGGCGGTTTTCTCCCGGTCTTCTGGATGGATCTGTACCTGCCAGTAGCCACTCTTCAAGTCGAGAGTGGAAAACCATCGGGCTCCTGATAGTGTGTCTAGCGTGTCGTCAATCCGTGGCAGAGAGTAGCTGTCTTTCTTGGTGACGTAATTGAGCTGCCGATAGTCCACGCAGAACCGCGTGCTGCCATCTTTCTTCTTAACCAGTACAACCGGTGATGCCCACGGACTTTTGGAACTTTCAATCAGACCTTCTTTCTCCATTGCCGACACCATCTCTGCAACTTCTGTCTGCTTTGCCAATGGAAGGCGCCTAGCAGGCTGACGAATTGGTCTAGTATCACCAGTGTCTATTCGATGTTGTACCAGGTGTGTTCGGCCGTATTCACCGTCCTGTGAGGCAAATACATCAGCGTACTCATTGGTAAGATTTTCTGCCATAGTTCGCTGCTCCTGATTCAGCTCACTGGACTGGAGAATCGTCTCTCTCGTTTCCGCTGCCCAAGGTGATGGGAGAGGTTTTGGAGCATCACGTTCAGATATTGTTGCGACGGCGGTAATCGGCGTGCATTTTCCAGTCACCTCCCCTCGCCTTAGTTTGACAGTGTGTGGTCTTGCGTTCAAAACTCTTACTGGAACTATGGTGTTCTTTGGTTCGACTAACGTCTTTCCCACGATGTAGTCTTGAGAATTCTTCTCTGGGTCTGGTTCTACTATGTAGAATCGGTGGCTCCCAAGATCACCTTCCAGCTTCGTCCAAATGATTGTCTCTGAAGACGGCGGCAAAACTTCGTCTTTGCTGATGACTGTCCTGAGAGTTACGGCACCCTCGTTTCCGTACACCATCGGAATCTCCACATTTCGATACCTCAGTACTTGCATCCCGATGTCCAGGATTACTTCATTTGCTTTCATGAAGTCTATTCCGATGATGCACTCGTCGCATATATCTGCCACCAGAAACGCATGGGAGAACGTCAGTCCCGCCAGAGTAATCGTAAGACGAACTTCTCCAAACGCTTTCGCCATTTCCCCTGTTGCAGTCTTCAGGCAGTAGCTGTTGGTGTTGTGCAGCCAGGCGCTTCTGACAATATCTCTTCTTACAATGGAGGCAGTGGCGCCTGTGTCGATGGTGGCTACGCACTTCTTCTTGTTGATTAGTGCCTCCACTGTCAGGCTCTTGTTACCCCGTTTGGTTTGCGAAACTTGAATGGTGGTCCTGGGGGCCTCGATTCCAGTAACCAACTTCTGCCCCGCGAAGTTGATCCTTACGCATCTACCGACTGCTGGTTTTGGGAAGTCTGACCGACAGGATACTTCCTCTCTGCTTCTCCTACTTCCGCAATGTGGACAATTTCCTCGTCTAGGTGTACTTCTGCACTGCCGTTGTAGGTGTCCGGTTTGGTTGCAATTCCAGCAACGGAATTTGACTTCCGCGAGCTTTGTCTTCATCCAAGACGGCTGTTCTCTGGCATGAGCATTCCACGACGGACATTTCCCTGACACGGTGTATTCCCTGGTATGCTTGGTCCGCAGCCTTCATTGACAAAGCGAATGCCAATGCCTCGGGGAGTGTTCGCTTTTCAGCCATCCTTACAGCCATTTGCAGTTGTCTGTCCTCTATGGCCTGAATAAAAGCTTCCACCGCCATTTCGTTGATAAGCTCCTCACCGGCTTTAGGGTATGAAAGATGGGCTAGTCGCTCTATATCCGCTTGCAACTGTTGGAGCGTACAGCTGAACCCTGTACACCTGCTGCATGTGTTCATCCCCAAACCGCATCTCGATAGCCTGAACCAGAGAGTCGTAGTTCTGCTGTTTATCTTCCGGGATGGTCTGCAAGAGCTCCGCAGCTGGACCCCTCAGTGCAAGCGTGAGCGCAATAGCCTTTTCTTCATCGTCCAAGCTATTGGTCATTGCGGCCGCTTCGAATTGCCTCTTATAAATTGGCCATGATGTTTGACCATCGAAGATAGGAGGCTGCATCTCCTTTCTTCTCAGTCCGTCAGTGGAATATTCCCGTGCTTTCTGTCTCTTCACGTTGCTGAGCTCCTTAGCAAGATTTTCGACTTGCTTTCCTACTATCTCGAATTGCGTATCCACTTTTACAAACTGAGTCTCTATCTTCCCGAACTGAGTTTCATGTTTCTCAAAATTTTCATCGAATCTAGTTTCGACTTTTTCGAGTTGCGTCTCGACCTTCTCGATTTTCTCTTCGATCACTTCGAATTTGGATTCCAAGTTCTTGTTTTGCTCATCAAGTTTACTTTCCAGAGCATCTAGAGAATTCTTTTGTTCGTCCATTGCTTTCTTTTGTTCGTCCAGCTTAAGTTCTAGAGAATTCCTTTGATCTTCTATTGCTTTCTTTTGTTCGTCCATGACTAACTTAAGTTGCAGGAGCAGACTTGTTATACCCGGGTCGGCTGCTGTACTTGCTGGTTCCTCTTCCACGTCAAACTCTACGTCGTGCGGGTTTTCACCTTCCTGCGTTACTGCTTCTTCCAGACGAATCAGTAGGGCATCTTTTCCCCCAGTTGTGTCGAGGTTCCGCTTACTGAGTTCTGGCTTTAGTTGAGTTATAGTTAGTTTTCCCAATTTGCGACCCATTTTGCGCAACTAATTAACTCAACACAGAAATCGTTTTTTTTTTTTTTTTGCTTGTGCAATTTCACACCACAAAAATAGTTATTCACAGAATAAGTTTTATCCCGCTTCTGACACCAATGTAATATGCAAGCTACGGCTCGAGTAGATAAAACGATATTCTGTGAAATTTATTTCTTTATTTTCTAGTCTATAGAACAATTCAAGTTCACACTATACTATTCTTCGCAAATTCTTTTCTTACAAGGTCTCTTTCCTCTCAAATCACTTTATCTCCTTTCAATTACTTAATTCACAAATCCAAACTAATTACTTTTTCTTGTTCACTCTCAACTTTCAATTTTTCACCAAATTACAACTTCGCCCATTATCACTTTTCCAATCTCTTCGCCACGGTTCTAAACCAACTGTGTCTTTTTTGATCGCCATCTGTCCTTATATAGCAGAAGTTTCTGATAGCCAGAAACTTCTAGCAAATTCTTCGACCACTGGAACAAGAGAAATAATTCTTGCAGTTATAATTCCCTTTTATCCCTGATATTATTCGTCTCTTTCGTTGACATGAGCTGTGGAGACTTCGTCCCAGACACGAACCTCGAATGAAAGGACAGTTCGAACCAAAATTCTGCCAGAATGGAAAGTCACTTCGGAATTTGCTGCATAGACATAGGAGCGTAGTTATTATTATGCTACAATATATTAAAGATTGTTGCTTTATAAATTAACATTAACTAGAAGTAAATGAATAAATTAGAGTGAAAAATAAGTGAATAAATTAACAAAATTTACAATAATATGAGCATATGTACAGATAAATAAATTAACAAATGAATAAATTAAAAAAAAATAAACAATATAATAAATTAACGAATAAATATGTTAACAAATAATTAAACTGAAAAATAAATAAATTAACGAATAAATAAAATAATAAATTAATAAATTAACAAACAATAAATTAACAAATAAATGAAAAAGCTAACTAACGAAAAAAAAAATAAATAAAAAAATAAATAAATTAATTAATTAATGATTAAACTGGCAACTAAATAAGTAAATGTATAAAGTATGAAATGAACAAGAAGATAAGTAAATTAACAAAAAGATAAGTAACCTAAATAAATTAAGAAATGTATAAATTAACAAAAATTTATAAATTAACATGCACACATATCAAAAGAAATAATTTAAAACTATAGGAATGCAAAAACATGAGGAATTATTACAAAGTCATTCCAACCTATAGTGACCGACATTTAATTCCTTTACTAGAGGGTTATCAGGTAGGTCACATCTGATCAGAAATGTGTCGATAAGCTTTTGTATTCTATCGGAGATCAATTCAACATTAGCTCTGCTATGCAGATCGGAGGTGGAGTGATGCCAAGGAAGGTTCAGCATCATTTTCAAAAGTTGAGTTTATTGTATTTGTAATTTTTTAACATGACATCTAGCACATTTACCCCACACTTGACAACTGTAGAGTAAGAGCGCTTGAAATATAACTTTATGTATGGTAATTTTATTTTAATAGGATAATGGAGACTTTCTGTTAATAAAAGAATATAGTAACCTAGTGGCTATATTTATTTTATGCAGTGTTTTTCTTATGTGTTCCTGGAAGGTTAATTTCTTATCTAGATATATACCTAAATATTTCACTGATGACTCCCAAGTTATCTGATGTCCATTTATCGTCAATTGGTTGGATGGAAGGAAACAATGCTTTCTTTTTCTACTAAAAAAAGATAGCTTGTATCTACTCCGAATTCAATTTAATTTTCCATTTTTTATAGTACTCGCTTAGTTTTTCAGCCACATTTTTGAGATTCGTCTTGATGTTGAGACCGAACTCATGCAATGAAAGTATCGCAGTATCATCAGCACATATAGCAAATTCGCATCCTGGTAAGCTTGGAAAATCTGATGTGTACAAGTTGTATAAGATTGGTGCGAGGACTGAGCCTTGAGGGACACCAGCGAGTATACTTAATAAGCTGGACGGACTGTTATTGACATACACTTTACAACAACGATTTGACAAAAAACTTTGGACAATTTTGCAGAGAAAAGTTGGAAGATTAAAATTTAGCATTTTGTATAGAAGTCCGTTATGCCAAGCGGAATCAAATGCTTTCTCTATGTCGAGGATCTTAATCTTAATACTATTGTTTATTCTAAGTATTTGATGGCATGTACTATGATAACGCCTGAAACCGAACTGTTCATTAGGAAATAATTTCTGTTCATCAATTATTCTTAATAAGTTTTCCTTAAGCACCCTTTCAAAAATTTTACTCAGGCTCTATAGCTTTCCGGTCTATCAGGAGGCTTATCTGCTTTCGGAATAAGCACAATTTTTGCTACTTTCCAATCAGTTGGAAAGTATTGCATCTTGAGACAGGCTTTTATTATAAATGCTAAGAATTTAATACCAATTTTAGGTAATTCCTTTAAATAAATATTTCTTATACCGTCCAGGCCACTTTCTTTTCTAATGAGTAGGTTATCTGTAAAGTGCTGTATTTCTGATTCGGTGATAAATGCACTCGACGGAGTTTCAACTATATCCGCGTTGAAAGCCTCTAAGGAGTTGTGTACGAGTGTATTTGTATGAACATCCCCAAGGTGATCAGAAACAGAATGGTTTTTTGCAAAGTTCTGGGAAAGCAAATTAGCTCTGTCGATATAAGTGTAAAATGTGTTAAAACCGTCTTTAAGAAACGGAAGTTGCTTACCTTTGTTTTTAATAATTTTAACAATGTTCCACAAAGGTTTGGAAGATTTATTCAAAGACCTTAGTTTCCTATTCCATTCTTCATTACGCCTATTTTGAATAAAATTTGTAACTAATTTGTTGAAATATTTCAGTAGGGTTTGAAAAATGGGTTGTCTGTATTTTTGCCAGATTCTCCTATGCATGTTTCTCAACCTGATAAGTTCTAAAACATGAGCTGTAAGTTTCGAACAAAAATAAAATTGATTAACAATGTTACCAACATCCTCTTTGGTTGAAATGTTTTCTAGGCTAGCACACCCCGCGCAACAAAAAAAGCCGCACATGGTAATTTTTAACAAAATGGAAGAAATTTAATAAATGATGACTAATCACTGCGTAGTCACTTTGTATTTTTGATGTTTAACATTTAAGTTAACACATTCCCCAATTTGACAATACATTTCGTAGCCTAATTGAAAAAGAGTAATGATCGTGAAGATCAGACTACAAAATATCAGATATTACCCAAGTACTATCAATATACATAAATTAAAAAAAGAGCAACAATTTGAAAAGCAAATTTCTTTCTTCATATTTTTATTAACTAAGAAACCTTATTACATAATTTAAGACTTTCATAATACTATAAAATGATTCTAGTATTTCGTAGCACCACCCTTCGCCTTAACAACGTCATGAACCCTGTTTGGCATGGAGGCATAGAGATTACCGAGGTAATTGTTATTAATTTCATTGAACCGCACTTCTTCAATGATGCTCTTTAGATGCTGCATGGTTTTTGGTTTTTTAGCTTGGATCTTCTTTCCCATAAGGGCCCAGACATTTTTGATGGGGTTGAGATCTGGACTGTTTCCCGGCCAAATTAGGGATTCTATTCCTAATTCTTCTTTCAAAGTTTTAATCTGTGGAGGAAATTTAAAAATTAAAATTATAAGATTTTCAAAACACCCATAAATCTGAAAAAAAAACCTCGAATTACTCACAGATTTTGCTCGGTGGCAAGGTGCTGAATCATCTTGAAAAATTGATTTTGATGTTTCTGCTGTTATCACTTCCATACTCGGTACAACACTAATTTGTTTGTACTGCATGGCGCTAACAGTGCTCTCGAGCATAATTAGAGATCCAACTCCGATTGCGGTGATGCATCCCCACACCATAAAATAAGGAGAATATTTCACGGTGTGAGCTATGTATTCGTCGCTGTAGCGTTCCCCTTTTCTACGACGAACTATCTGCTTCCCACCCGGTCCGATTAGGTTAAACTTGGACTCATCAGAGAACACCACATTTGATCAATCTTGAACACTCCAGTTTTGCCTTTCCTAATGCGCGTTTTCTTCATTTTGCTGGTCAGAAGTGGCTTTTTCGCTGGTCTCCTTGTTAGCAAACCCATCTCGTTGAGACGATTCTGGATAGTTCTGACGCTAACTTCAGCCCCAGTACCTTCTCGCAAGTCAGCTCTTAACTCCATTGCATTTTTAAACCTGTTTCTCAAGCTTAGCCTCTTCAGTTCCCGGTCCTCCCGAACAGTGATACATCTCTTCAATCCTGTGACAATTTTCCTGTCCAGATTGTGGTCCCGACGATATTTGTTACAGAATCTTCTTACAGGACTATCAGTGCATCCAATTTGTCGAGCAATTTCACGAAATGACTGCTTCTGTTTGGATAAGGCGACGATAACTGCCTTATTTTCTTTAGTCAATTGTACCCTTTTATACATCGCGATATACTCTTTTCACTTTTATCTAAGAAATACAACTGCACGCACTGTTAAATACTGCCAGAATGAATTCCGACACATTCCAAAATGTGCATTACCTAACCGGAAGTAATAAAATATAATTCGGCGAATCCCTTAAAGGTAATTAGCGCAAAAAAATGGAAAACCCGTATGCGGCTTTTTTTGTTGCGCGGGGTGTAGGTACATATCTAAAATTTCTTTTAAGTTTTGCACGAAAAACTGTCCAGTTGGCGTTTTTCAAGTCTTGAAGATATTGCACATTGCTCATGTTGAATCGATTTCCGTATTAGAATCGCTACACCACCACCTCTTCTATCAGTTCTATCTAATTTCAGGCGTTAACCATGTTTCAGTAACAAAAGCAATATCTATGTTATTAGCGTTTAAGAAGTTTATGAATTCAACATGTTTTTTACGAATGCCTCTGGCATTGCATGTTATAACATTAGAATTAGTATCTATTGAATTACTTGACATTAGAATACCAGAACTTAGTTGATAATTATGCAATGGCGTTAAATAGTTCTAACTTAGATTTACAAGATCCTAACTTGGTGATCATTTCCATAACTAGAGAGTTTAATTCCTCCATAGAGAACAACTCACCATTGGTAACGGGTGCATTGTTGTTATTCCCGCCGGCAGACGACATAAAGGTTGGAGTGATGTGCTGCCATACATTTGATCGAGCAGAGCTGTCGCTCTCTTTTACCACTTGTTTCACCGCTGACCGAATGGTTAAAGCTGGGAACTCGTCCATTGAACGGAGGGAAATGCTTGCATTATTGTTGGTTTTGTTATTAAATTTTGATTCGAGCTTGTGTGCAGTAGAGCGATTAGTTTTTGCTGCAACTTTCTCTCTCATTTCCAAAACCTTATTTCTGCTCACGCATGCGCTGTCAGTAGACTTGTGATTCTCATTGCAGTTGGCACATTTGTTGACATTGGTCTTGGAATTGCATTCTTCAGTTTTGTGAGGACCGGCGCAGAAAGCACAATATGTCCTTATGTGGCAATTCCTCTCCCCGTGACTGAACATTTGACAGTTTCGGTATTGCGTCAGACGATTTTTTTGTTTACAATGAAATGCCCAATTTACTTGTGTGTGGAAAATGGAGCGAATATTTCTTTTTAGTTCATTCAGTTTAACACTGCCACTCTCCAAGAAAACTATATAAATTGTGTCTGTATAATGTTCATATTTTTTGCTTATCATTATTGTTTCTTTACACTTTAGACCAAGTTTGATAAGTTCGGATTTTTAGAAATTAGTATCAAATGGACCTAATCCATACAAAACAGCTTTAAAAGCTTTTTCACATTTGAGATCATGTGTAAAAAATTGACAGTTCTCTTCTTTTAATTTTATAAGAACAGAATTGCATGATTCTATAGAGTCACAAATAATTTTAATGTATGTCTATGGACATTCTTTTAATTGCATAGTCAGAGACATTTAGAGATTTCATTAAAACGTGCACATAATCACACTGTTTTTGCAACACTTTAATGGGTGGGACGATTACTTTACGAAAACTATTTGGCGAAATAATTACGTCTATAATCTCACTTTCACTTTCGTTATTGGGCAAACACAGTAATTGGACCTGGAGTCCTTTTTACTTTCCGACATTTTCGGAAGAAATTTAGGTTTCTTTTCAGAGGACGAAAAGTCGTCCTCTTTATTGGGAAATCTCGAACGTTTATTAATTTTGATAACAAAAATATCGCGATGAGAAAAATAAACTAGAACTAATAAGATAAATAGATAGGTAGATAGTCGATGCGTATAGCTTAAAAGCTGCGGCTGAATCTATCTATCTTATTCTAGAACTCATTTTAGGGAAATAATATTTCTGTAATTTTTGGAGACTGTTTCTCGTAAGCCTTAATGTGAGCTCTCCTGTATGTGCGTAGGATGATCTCTTCCTGGTCTGTTTCGTTAGGAATGTCACTTATTTGAGTTTGGGTGTACCTTACTTTATAATGTCGAAAATGAAGGGGATATATGGTTTGTATTAAGGCCATTACGGGTTCCTCAGTTTTGAGACCATTAATTACGGGAGGGTTTAGGTAGCGCTTAAAAATGCCTATGATCATTTCCTTAGTTTATCTTATTTCGTTGAAAATGTGGCGGTGATAATTTGGGAAGGGTTGTTTTAGATGGTAACTAGATTCTTATCCAATATTGAGAATGAGCTGATTTTTGAAGACATTGACCGAGGCTTCGTCGGATGTATTAGGTCGTGTGATGAACTAACATCACTTGATAGACCATCAGCCACTACGTTGGTTCTTCTAGGTTTATATTGGAGTTCGTGATTGGATTCCTCGAGTATGGCCTTCCAACGCTTCATTTTTGTGTTCGAATTCCTATTGCTTAGCGCATAGGTTAGTGGTTGGTGATCGGTGAATATTTTCACCTTTTACGATCCGTATAGGAAATTTCTTAATGAAGTGAGTGCCCATATTATGGCGAGCATCTCCTTTTCATTTGTGGCGTATGCTTCTTTCTTTAATGCCATCTTTGGAGATGACGAAGCCTAAAAACTCGACTTGCTTTTGAAAGAAACTTGATGTTTCCAGTTGAACTCTCATATTTGCAGCTTCTAAGGTTCTGAAGACAATCTGTAGATCTTTGTAATGATCTTCTTCGTTTTTGCTGAAGATAGATCGATGAAGATCGATGTAAACATCTGACATCAATGTGTTCTCGCAGTATGTCATCAAGTGCGCTGAAAGATAGACGGTGCATTCTTGAGGCCGAATGGGAGACGTTTGAACTCGAATTTACCATTGTTCACTGAAAATGCCGTCTTTTCTGTATCTGATTCCTTGAGAGGGATTTGGTGGAATCCGCCCTTTAAGTCTACAATGGTGAACCACTGATTATTGCCTAAATTCGACAATACCTCATTAATTTCCGGAATGGGATATCTATCGGGAATGGTTATAGTATTAAGCTTACGATAATCTATCACCATTCTATATTTTTTGTTCCCTGTTGCGTCTGGTTTCTTTGACACTATCCAGACAGGGGAATTATATGGAGATCTGGACGATATAATAATTCCATTTTTTAAAAGCTGCTCTATTTATGCTTCTACCTCGTCTTTTAAGGCCATGGGGTATGGGTAGGTCTTTGAATAGACCGGCTCACTGGATGTTGTTCGTATCTCCCCTTTGACTCTAGTAGTGTTCGTTAGTTTCTCATCAGGGTCTGCAAACAAAGCGGGTCATTTTTCTATTATACGGAGGAGCCTATTAGTCTGATTTGTACTAAGATGGGACGAATTTATAGCGATTGAATTTACTGATTGTGAATTTTGCTGTTTTAATGGTATTCTTGATGTTGAGACCGAACTCATGCAATGAAAGTATCGCAGTATCATCAGCACATATAGCAAATTCGCATCCTGGTAAGCTTGGAAAATCTGATGTGTACAAGTTGTATAAGATTGGTGCGAGGACTGAGCCTTGAGGGACACCAGCGAGTATACTTAATAAGCTGGACGGACTGTTATTGACATACACTTTACAACAACGATTTGACAAAAAACTTTGGACAATTTTGCAGAGAAAAGTTGGAAGATTAAAATTTAGCATTTTGTATAGAAGTCCGTTATGCCAAGCGGAATCAAATGCTTTCTCTATGTCGAGGATCTTAATCTTAATACTATTGTTTATTCTAAGTATTTGATGGCATGTACTATGATAACGCCTGAAACCGAACTGTTCATTAGGAAATATTTTCTGTTCATCAATTATTCTTAATAAGTTTTCCTTAAGCACCCTTTCAAAAATTTTACTCAGGCTCTATAGCTTTCCGGTCTATCAGGAGGCTTATCTGCTTTCGGAATAAGCACAATTTTTGCTACTTTCCAATCAGTTGGAAAGTATTGCATCTTGAGACAGGCTTTTATTATAAATGCTAAGAATTTAATACCAATTTTAGGTAATTCCTTTAAATAAATATTTCTTATACCGTCCAGGCCACTTTCTTTTCTAATGAGTAGGTTATCTGTAAAGTGCTGTATTTCTGATTCGGTGATAAATGCACTCGACGGAGTTTCAACTATATCCGCGTTGAAAGCCTCTAAGGAGTTGTGTACGAGTGTATTTGTATGAACATCCCCAAGGTGATCAGAAACAGAATGGTTTTTTGCAAAGTTCTGGGAAAGCAAATTAGCTCTGTCGATATAAGTGTAAAATGTGTTAAAACCGTCTTTAAGAAACGGAAGTTGCTTACCTTTGTTTTTAATAATTTTAACAATGTTCCACAAAGGTTTGGAAGATTTATTCAAAGACCTTAGTTTCCTATTCCATTCTTCATTACGCCTATTTTGAATAAAATTTGTAACTAATTTGTTGAAATATTTCAGTAGGGTTTGAAAAATGGGTTGTCTGTATTTTTGCCAGATTCTCCTATGCATGTTTCTCAACCTGATAAGTTCTAAAACATGAGCTGTAAGTTTCGAACAAAAATAAAATTGATTAACAATGTTACCAACATCCTCTTTGGTTGAAATGTTTTCTAGGCTAGCACACCCCGCGCAACAAAAAAAGCCGCACATGGTAATTTTTAACAAAATGGAAGAAATTTAATAAATGATGACTAATCACTGCGTAGTCACTTTGTATTTTTGATGTTTAACATTTAAGTTAACACATTCCCCAATTTGACAATACATTTCGTAGCCTAATTGAAAAAGAGTAATGATCGTGAAGATCAGACTACAAAATATCAGATATTACCCAAGTACTATCAATATACATAAATTAAAAAAAGAGCAACAATTTGAAAAGCAAATTTCTTTCTTCATATTTTTATTAACTAAGAAACCTTATTACATAATTTAAGACTTTCATAATACTATAAAATGATTCTAGTATTTCGTAGCACCACCCTTCGCCTTAACAACGTCATGAACCCTGTTTGGCATGGAGGCATAGAGATTACAGAGGTAATTGTTATTAATTTCATTGAACCGCACTTCTTCAATGATGCTCTTTAGATGCTGCATGGTTTTTGGTTTTTTAGCTTGGATCTTCTTTCCCATAAGGGCCCAGACATTTTTGATGGGGTTGAGATCTGGACTGTTTCCCGGCCAAATTAGGGATTCTATTCCTAATTCTTCTTTCAAAGTTTTAATCTGTGGAGGAAATTTAAAAATTAAAATTATAAGATTTTCAAAACACCCATAAATCTGAAAAAAAAACCTCGAATTACTCACAGATTTTGCTCGGTGGCAAGGTGCTGAATCATCTTGAAAAATTGATTTTGATGTTTCTGCTGTTATCACTTCCATACTCGGTACAACACTAATTTGTTTGTACTGCATGGCGCTAACAGTGCTCTCGAGCATAATTAGAGATCCAACTCCGATTGCGGTGATGCATCCCCACACCATAAAATAAGGAGAATATTTCACGGTGTGAGCTATGTATTCGTCGCTGTAGCGTTCCCCTTTTCTACGACGAACTATCTGCTTCCCACCCGGTCCGATTAGGTTAAACTTGGACTCATCAGAGAACACCACATTTGATCAATCTTGAACACTCCAGTTTTGCCTTTCCTAATGCGCGTTTTCTTCATTTTGCTGGTCAGAAGTGGCTTTTTCGCTGGTCTCCTTGTTAGCAAACCCATCTCGTTGAGACGATTCTGGATAGTTCTGACGCTAACTTCAGCCCCAGTACCTTCTCGCAAGTCAGCTCTTAACTCCATTGCATTTTTAAACCTGTTTCTCAAGCTTAGCCTCTTCAGTTCCCGGTCCTCCCGAACAGTGATACATCTCTTCAATCCTGTGACAATTTTCCTGTCCAGATTGTGGTCCCGACGATATTTGTTACAGAATCTTCTTACAGGACTATCAGTGCATCCAATTTGTCGAGCAATTTCACGAAATGACTGCTTCTGTTTGGATAAGGCGACGATAACTGCCTTATTTTCTTTAGTCAATTGTACCCTTTTATACATCGCGATATACTCTTTTCACTTTTATCTAAGAAATACAACTGCACGCACTGTTAAATACTGCCAGAATGAATTCCGACACATTCCAAAATGTGCATTACCTAACCGGAAGTAATAAAATATAATTCGGCGAATCCCTTAAAGGTAATTAGCGCAAAAAAATGGAAAACCCGTATGCGGCTTTTTTTGTTGCGCGGGGTGTAGGTACATATCTAAAATTTCTTTTAAGTTTTGCACGAAAAACTGTCCAGTTGGCGTTTTTCAAGTCTTGAAGATATTGCACATTGCTCATGTTGAATCGATTTCCGTATTAGAATCGCTACACCACCACCTCTTCTATCAGTTCTATCTAATTTCAGGCGTTAACCATGTTTCAGTAACAAAAGCAATATCTATGTTATTAGCGTTTAAGAAGTTTATGAATTCAACATGTTTTTTACGAATGCCTCTGGCATTGCATGTTATAACATTAGAATTAGTATCTATTGAATTACTTGACATTAGAATACCAGAACTTAGTTGATAATTATGCAATGGCGTTAAATAGTTCTAACTTAGATTTACAAGATCCTAACTTGGTGATCATTTCCATAACTAGAGAGTTTAATTCCTCCATAGAGAACAACTCACCATTGGTAACGGGTGCATTGTTGTTATTCCCGCCGGCAGACGACATAAAGGTTGGAGTGATGTGCTGCCATACATTTGATCGAGCAGAGCTGTCGCTCTCTTTTACCACTTGTTTCACCGCTGACCGAATGGTTAAAGCTGGGAACTCGTCCATTGAACGGAGGGAAATGCTTGCATTATTGTTGGTTTTGTTATTAAATTTTGATTCGAGCTTGTGTGCAGTAGAGCGATTAGTTTTTGCTGCAACTTTCTCTCTCATTTCCAAAACCTTATTTCTGCTCACGCATGCGCTGTCAGTAGACTTGTGATTCTCATTGCAGTTGGCACATTTGTTGACATTGGTCTTGGAATTGCATTCTTCAGTTTTGTGAGGACCGGCGCAGAAAGCACAATATGTCCTTATGTGGCAATTCCTCTCCCCGTGACTGAACATTTGACAGTTTCGGTATTGCGTCAGACGATTTTTTTGTTTACAATGAAATGCCCAATTTACTTGTGTGTGGAAAATGGAGCGAATATTTCTTTTTAGTTCATTCAGTTTAACACTGCCACTCTCCAAGAAAACTATATAAATTGTGTCTGTATAATGTTCATATTTTTTGCTTATCATTATTGTTTCTTTACACTTTAGACCAAGTTTGATAAGTTCGGATTTTTAGAAATTAGTATCAAATGGACCTAATCCATACAAAACAGCTTTAAAAGCTTTTTCACATTTGAGATCATGTGTAAAAAATTGACAGTTCTCTTCTTTTAATTTTATAAGAACAGAATTGCATGATTCTATAGAGTCACAAATAATTTTAATGTATGTCTATGGACATTCTTTTAATTGCATAGTCAGAGACATTTAGAGATTTCATTAAAACGTGCACATAATCACACTGTTTTTGCAACACTTTAATGGGTGGGACGATTACTTTACGAAAACTATTTGGCGAAATAATTACGTCTATAATCTCACTTTCACTTTCGTTATTGGGCAAACACAGTAATTGGACCTGGAGTCCTTTTTACTTTCCGACATTTTCGGAAGAAATTTAGGTTTCTTTTCAGAGGACGAAAAGTCGTCCTCTTTATTGGGAAATCTCGAACGTTTATTAATTTTGATAACAAAAATATCGCGATGAGAAAAATAAACTAGAACTAATAAGATAAATAGATAGGTAGATAGTCGATGCGTATAGCTTAAAAGCTGCGGCTGAATCTATCTATCTTATTCTAGAACTCATTTTAGGGAAATAATATTTCTGTAATTTTTGGAGACTGTTTCTCGTAAGCCTTAATGTGAGCTCTCCTGTAGTGTGCGTAGGATGATCTCTTCCTGGTCTGTTTCGTTAGGAATGTCACTTATTTGAGTTTGGGTGTACCTTACTTTATAATGTCGAAAATGAAGGGGATATATGGTTTGTATTAAGGCCATTACGGGTTCCTCAGTTTTGAGACCATTAATTACGGGAGGGTTTAGGTAGCGCTTAAAAATGCCTATGATCATTTCCTTAGTTTATCTTATTTCGTTGAAAATGTGGCGGTGATAATTTGGGAAGGGTTGTTTTAGATGGTAACTAGATTCTTATCCAATATTGAGAATGAGCTGATTTTTGAAGACATTGACCGAGGCTTCGTCGGATGTATTAGGTCGTGTGATGAACTAACATCACTTGATAGACCATCAGCCACTACGTTGGTTCTTCTAGGTTTATATTGGAGTTCGTGATTGGATTCCTCGAGTATGGCCTTCCAACGCTTCATTTTTGTGTTCGAATTCCTATTGCTTAGCGCATAGGTTAGTGGTTGGTGATCGGTGAATATTTTCACCTTTTACGATCCGTATAGGAAATTTCTTAATGAAGTGAGTGCCCATATTATGGCGAGCATCTCCTTTTCATTTGTGGCGTATGCTTCTTTCTTTAATGCCATCTTTGGAGATGACGAAGCCTAAAAACTCGACTTGCTTTTGAAAGAAACTTGATTTTTCCAGTTGAACTCTCATATTTGCAGCTTCTAAGGTTCTGAAGACAATCTGTAGATCTTTGTAATGATCTTCTTCGTTTTTGCTGAAGATAGATCGATGAAGATCGATGTAAACATCTGACATCAATGTGTTCTCGCAGTATGTCATCAAGTGCGCTGAAAGATAGACGGTGCATTCTTGAGGCCGAATGGGAGACGTTTGAACTCGAATTTACCATTGTTCACTGAAAATGCCGTCTTTTCTGTATCTGATTCCTTGAGAGGGATTTGGTGGAATCCGCCCTTTAAGTCTACAATGGTGAACCACTGATTATTGCCTAAATTCGACAATACCTCATTAATTTCCGGAATGGGATATCTATCGGGAATGGTTATAGTATTAAGCTTACGATAATCTATCACCATTCTATATTTTTTGTTCCCTGTTGCGTCTGGTTTCTTTGACGCTATCCAGACAGGGGAATTATATGGAGATCTGGACGATATAATAATTCCATTTTTTAAAAGCTGCTCTATTTATGCTTCTACCTCGTCTTTTAAGGCCATGGGGTATGGGTAGGTCTTTGAATAGACCGGCTCACTGGATGTTGTTCGTATCTCCCCTTTGACTCTAGTAGTGTTCGTTAGTTTCTCATCAGGGTCTGCAAACAAAGCGGGTCATTTTTCTATTATACGGAGGAGCCTATTAGTCTGATTTGTACTAAGATGGGACGAATTTATAGCGATTGAATTTACTGATTGTGAATTTTGCTGTTTTAATGGTATTCTGAGATTATTATTGATTATTAATTAATTGCCTTTTGTGAAGATAACTGCGTTAAGCTCCTTTTAGCTATCATTACCTAGTATGCCGTTGAATGTTTTCAGGCCTGGTAAGATGAAAAATTTTATATCGGGCATGTCTGGTCCGAACAGGCGTAAATTTACATGATAACTGACTTTTGTACTACCGCTGATGGAATTTGCGTAAAGTACTGTTTCGTTTGAGATGGGGTTCCTAACATAGCGGAATATAATTGGATATAATTTTTATTGGATCCAGTATCCACTAAAAATTTTTAAATTTTTCCGCTCTTCGCCGTGTATTCAAAAAAGGGCAGCGAAGAGCTTTTTAATCAAAAAAATTAATATCCTCTGGTTCAGAAAGATAATCAATTTCTTCGTCATACTGAAGGTCTTCTTATTCATTCATGGACTCAGCGTCGTCCTGTGGTGGTTCATTGCTGTGTTGATACCATTCTGTTTCATCCGGGGTTTCATCAGTGGGAGAATCCTTCGCCGTATTTACGTGGTAAAGGCGTTGGGCTTTTGTTGGATATTGAGGGGAATGAATCTGCTGCGAATTCTGTCGTTTCTGGGCATAGGACTGATGCCTCGGTCGATTCTGATAATTAACTTTGAGAGAGTAAATGGTTTCTACATCTATAGGCTCAGGTTTTGGCTGTGGTTTGGGTGGCAGATTCCTAGAATTGCCAAACTGATTTATTCAGTTCTGGTTGTGCTGGTATTCCTGTCTTGGAGGATAAGAATAATTTTGTCTTGGAGGGTAAGAATAATTTTATTTTGGAGGCAGTGGTGATGGCTTGACTAATCTAATTGGTTGTGGAATGTGGGCCAATTCCGGGATAGAATAGATTCCTAGGAGCGGGTACCGCTGCGGCTGATCGGCGCGGAGGTACTGGTGGAGCCAATGTATCGGCTCGCCTATCTGCTCCTTGGCTGTTCATGGCGTGTTGGGTTCTGTAGTTTACGTTGTCAAGCTTAAGACACAGATGGAGAACCTGAGATGGTCTGCTGGTTCTCGTATGCTCACCAGGGTTAGATCACCTTTTAGCCCTCTAATAAAGGTGTTTAGTGCTTTTTGACGGTAAGGATCCGTCATGACGGTTAGCGAGTCAGCACTTAAATCCATTGATGACAATTTGTTAAGAATAAGAGACAAGTGTTGGTACACCTCTTGATAGAATTCGGGTATGGAGGAATTGTTTTGTACCAATGTGGTTAATTGATACTTGAGGGTGCCCAAATCCCTCTTGTCTGCATAGCATAAGACACCGATAAATCTTTGTCCAATTGAGGAGGGTGTTGTACGCGATTCGAGTGCTATATCTGCGTACCCTGTGATTTTATTTCGGATTACACTCAGAATTCCGTAATATTTTGGTGAACCTCGAATGGGTTCGTATATTTTTAGAATCCTATCTGCGCTTTTTTCCAAGATCCGCATTCACCAGACTGACCTGAGAATTCGCGTAAACTTTTAACGACGTCTGGAATTTTCTCCAGGTTTTAAGATTTCCAGCTTGACTTGCGTCAATAGTTTGATCATAATGATCGGAATCCTCTGAAGATGTCGTGAGACGGGCAAGGGCATTAGCAACTACTCATTTAATGAGGTTGTTATCTCAGTTTGAGTGATAACGTTGGAGTTTGGATTAGGATTTGGACTGGGTGCAGGATTTGAAGTTTGGGCAACGCCATCAAGGGCACTTGGACACGTTGTTGGCTGGCATGATTTACGATAGCAGTTATGATTTAATTTTCTTAATCTTTTGTGTTGTGAGTTACAATATTTCTTTTTATCAATAGACAATTTTAATTACTTGATTATTTTCACATCCTTAAGTTTGTATAAAAAATAATGACTTACAGAAAAAATTTTAATAGTTTCATTGTTGGGTTACAGTGGTGAACTCCTCCAACCATTGAGGGGGCTGTATCCTTTTTGTCCGTCTGCGAGTTTTCAGCTGCTGATGGTGAATCGGGTACCTTTCTCTGCTTATTACGGCACTTTAACCTTTTGCTTTTTCCAGCAAGTTGGTTTTTATCCGCGACACTGTGCTTATTACGGCACTTTAACTTTACTTTTTACAACAAGTATGTTTATTCGCGGTACTGCGGTGTTTCACTTTTTCGCGACACTGTGGAATTTTTTTTTTATAGCTACTTGATTCGTTATTTTTTTCAACGGCGTTATTTTTCACGACACACATTAACTTTATAACCACTGTCCCTGCTCGAGCGCCAATTAATTTTATTTACCGGGTTTTATTAAAAAAAATTAAACTTTATTCATCGAATTCAAACTTAGAACTAACAACAAAATCTTTCTTCGGAGGAATAGTTATGTTTAATATTTGTGTCATTAGTAGCCTTCTTTGTTGTTAGTGTTTTATTTTTGAGATCAATCTTCGCTTCTAATGAACGAAGGGTGTCGAGGTCTAGGAGGCCATCAAAGAAGTTGTGGAATTTAGAAATTAGGAACTTTAATGATCCTTCTTCGTTAAATTTAGAGAAGATTGGCAAAATTACTTGTTTATTTAATTGATGGTTTTTAAAAATAGTGGTTATAGTCACTGGTTCGCACTGAATTTGCTTATGTTGAGGAATATATTCGGGGCTAATAAAGGACGTTTATGCGCCAGTGTCTAGGAGAAACCTAAGTGGTCTACCGAAAGGGGAAGAAATGTTTACATGGGGTAAAGTTGGCGGATGTTTAATTGAGTTTATGTAACCTGTTGGTTGCTCGAGCCTGAAAGGATTTTGATATATTTGGAGTTGATGGGTCTGTTGCCCGTCCTTTTCTCTAGTGGGTAAGGGTCTTGGGTTCGCAAGGTAAGAATTTTGTTGCCAATTGTTTGGATAGCTTCTTTATTGGGGGTAACGATGGTTATTGTAGGGTTTATATTGGGTGATGTTTCTAAACCTAGGTACTTACGACGTTCTTTGGTATAAGATATTCTGTTCTTTTATGCAACACGCTAGTGCCGTGGCCAGTGAATCTGGCTGCATAGATCTTACTCTTGACTCTAAGGGTTCTTTGAGTCCACTAAAAAACGAATTTAGACACATCTCGGAATATAAGTCCTTTTTCGCGGTTATAACTTTATCTTTCTTTTCGTGAATAAGAATGTTATTACATAGTGCGGATTGTAGTTCGATAATTTCTCCGTAAAAGGTTTCGATGGTTTTATCAAATCATTTTGTGTTATGTAAGTCCCTTATAAGCGAGGTTTCTGTTCGCTTGTCAGAATAATGAAGGATGAGATTGTTTTGTATCTCATCCCTAACAAGAGAGGTGCAGTACATGTTTAGGACTTCATTGGCTTGTCCCTCGATTTTGTTTCGTATGGCCCTTAGTAGGATTTGCCCATACGGAGTATTGTCTATTACTCTGATGTAAAGGCGTATCTCCTCTACATTATTGAGGAATTCGTAGAGCAGCCTTGGGTTGCCATCAAATTTAGGGAGATATTTAATGGCATCGGGAATTCTTAATAAATTAAAGATATCGATTTTGCTTGCCGGTCGATTACTTGCTGATTGTTCCGATTGACTCATTGTGTCAGAATTTAGGATAGAACTGAGGTCACGGCCTGAATTGTCGAGAGTTGCAACGATTGTATTGTTTTCTGGAATTGAAGGCAAACTTTTCGAAAGTTTCCTCAACAGATAAGGAATGAAACTAAGTTTCTGTTTTTGTTTCTTTGTAGTGGGCATTCGTAAGAGAAATGCCTTGTGTGGTTCGATTTAATTGCATATTTATGTTCGGGTATACATATTTTAGTAGATTGTATTAATAATATATATAGTTTTATGTTAGTTTTTTATCTTCGTTAGAATATGTAAAAATGTTTCTATTTATTTATTGCTTATTTGTTAATTTTATTTTTTTTTCTTAATATTGTTTATAAAATTGCACTGCACTTACCCAAAGACGAACGTCTTGACGAGCATGTCCGATGTTCAGGGGTTGATCTAATTTTCTTGATGTTCAGGAGTCATGATGCCGTTGGTTGAAACAAGATGCTTTGAAGTTTGATTCGGTAGTGTCAAAGGGCTGAAACCCACCGGAATTTGGTGTTCAGTATTTTTTTTTTTCTGCTGATATCGTTTGATACGATATTGAGCACTAGGAGCACTAGGAGCACTAGGAGCTTTGTGGAAACACTACACATGGGCAAGGTGAAATGTTCTCGGCCTGACAATGAAAGACTGCGATTTTCAGTTAAAAAAATGATTTTAATTTTCTACATAATCTCCCTTGACTTCAATGCACTTGGTCCAGCACTTCTCCAACATCAATATTCCTTCTCGGAAGTGAGAGTCTGGAAGGCTGTGAAAATATTCATCTACGGCCCTCTCAACTTCTATATTGTATGCGAAGCGCTTTCCAGAAACAAATTTCTTCAAGTTTGGGAACAGGTGTAAGTCTGAGGGTGCCAAATCAGGTGAACAGGGGTGATGGCACAGCAAATCGTACCCCAAACCCCGCAGTTTTCACATCGCCAACGCACACTTATGTACAGGTGCATTGGGCTGGTGAAAGATGATTTTTTCTTCTTCAAGCTAGACCTCTTCTCGCGGATTTTGGCATCCAGTAGTGGTCAAGTAGGTTGGAGTAATATTCGCCTGTAATTGTTCTGCCTTTCTCAAGGTAATCAATTACCAGGATCCCTTTCGCATCCCAAAACACACTGGCCATGACCTTTTCGGCAGATGCGATCGACTTCGCTTTATTTGGCGCTGAACCATCGGCTTCCACCCACTGCTTCGACTGCAGTTTCGTTTCTGAGGTGTAGTGGTGGACCCATGTCTTATCCATGGTGACAAATCGCAGCACAAAATCGGCCGAATACCTATTGAATCGGTCCAAAGATTGCTGCGAAAATCGTTTACGCATTTGCTTTTGATCGGCATTCAGCAAATGCGGCACCCATCTTGCGCAAGTTTTTGTGCAAAATGTTTCGCACCCCCTCTTCCGATATACGCACAGCCTCAGCTATCTCACTCACCTTCACCCGTCTATCGTCCAACACGATATCATGCACTTTTTCGATGGTTTGGGGTATGGTTGCGGTTTTTGGCCGACCTTCACGTGGGTCATCTTCGAGGGACGTGCGACTACGTTTAAATTTAGCTGCCCACTTTTTAACGGTTGCCATGAAAGGAGCAGAGTCCCCGTAAACTTTTGTCAACTTTGGATAAATTTCCTTAGGGGTTAACCCATCCAAAACGAGGAATTTTATCACCGCAAGATATTCAAGACGACTGCGCCAGTTAAGATAGCAAAATCCCGTGAGGTTAAAAAAACCAAGATCTCAAAGTTACAAATGACTTTATTCAACTGACTCGATACATTTATTTATTTTAAAACGAAATTTAACTATTGCAAAGTTGCATTCCTGGATTTGGGAAAATAATTCGGCCGGAAATTCAGTAGACGCTGAGTCTGCAAATCAATGTACATGTGCAATGTACATTGGAATCTAGGGTTACAATAATTTATTAATTTACTTTGAATTTATGCACACGAGTGCCTGTTGGATTGCAGGGCGATGGGGGTACGGGTGGCTGCCGTAGCTTGGAATATCCTCGCCGATATTGCAGAGTGGAAAGTTTATTATATTGGCAATAAGCTTTTCGGTCATTTCCTCATTGGATAGTGGTAAGCAACGACGCCACTATGGAAACAGAAATATCGTTGAAAGCGTTGTTGACTGCGGTGTCTCCTCAGGACCCTTACCTACGACGATCCATCCCAATTTGGTCTTTTGGGCTATTGGAGACTTGACGTCATCACTCCTAATTACCCCTTCGGGTAGGGGACAGAATATATCCGAGGTAGGCATGCCTGTCGTAAGAGGCGACTAAAATCCACAAAGCGGAGACGAAAACTTCGAAAAACTGGCAAACAAAAAACAAATGATCCGGTCCTCCTGGCAGGGGGTTTGTGAGTAGAAATAACTGTACTACCCAATAAAACTAATACGGTTAAAAAATATGGCAATGAATAAAACAAACCATACAAATACCCCAGGTGGCAGACCAGGTAAGGTGGAAAATCTGCCCTCCTCGGAGATCGGTCCCATGGATTCTGAGGGGGAACATTTATTGCTTCTCCAACAAAACTCCAGAAGGAGTTCACTCATGCCGAGAACTCCACAAAAAGCGATAGTGCAAAAAGCCTTTCGGCCAAAGATAGCGCTATAATTGTAAGTATTCCGAAGATTCAAAAACAGAAATCTGGAACAGAAACCAGTAAAGTTGGAAGTGAACATAAAACTGATTCATAAGCGAAAACCCTACCACCTACATCGAATATCTCCGGGAAAAGTAGTCCGCCGGCTAACAAGGACTCAATGAAAACGAAATGCTTCGTAAAACAGAACAACGAACTACGAGCTAAACGTAATGAAATGGAGCGACTCTTCCATGAGCTTAAAAACGAAGTAGATACTCTGCGAAAAGAAAACGAGGATCTCAAGAACATTCATGTACCGAAAGATCCCGATACAACGCCAAACCGCCCAGCAAGTGAATATTTTACGGACGAGGAAGAACTTGCCCACGAAACCAATCCGACCTCCAAAAAAAGGCCCAGCAAAAACCGTAAGGCCGTTACTTCACCCGAAGTTTCACAAAAGGAAGATAAGACCGCCGTAGCAAACAAGGCAAAAACCCAAGCGATAAATCGCCCTCCACCCGCAATAAATGTCGTCGGGATAGAAGACGTTATGGAAGACGTGAAAAGCCAATGCTTGAAAATTCTTGACGCCGTGAACATTATTAAGAAGGAAAAGCAACGTACGGAAGGAGACAAAGATAATGTCATCAAACGCGGTCTCCCAATTTTTATGCTTACCTTTGATAGGACCGAGAATGTGGACGAAATCTACAGAATGAAAACCATTCTAAACATCAAGGTAAAAGTCGAGCCCATGCGTAAAGGCAAGAGATCGACACCTCAGTGTAAGCGATGCCAAGGCTTTAACCGTAAGCAGGCATACTGCCAGAAAGAACCACGGTGCGTAAAATATGCCGGTACACATCTCTCAGAAGAGTGCAACATAACCAAGCAGGTCCCAACGGTCTGCGCGAATTGCATGGGAAACCACCCAGCGAACTATCGAAGTTGCGAAATCGCCAAGGAACTTCAAAAAAGACGCGATACTCTAAAAAAAAAACCGCTACACCCGGAACGAAACTTAAAAGATCCTAAAATCGATAAGCCTAAGACCATTAAGCCAGTCAAAAGGACGAGACCGATAAAGGAAAATATAAAAATTGCACAAGAACGTCGCTGGTCCAAGTCCAATGGAAAAACCGCTACTGGCTGGAAGTACGAAATCGTACGCGCAAGTCGCATCAAGGTCAGCCACAACAGATCCGGTATGCCAAATACTAGCTGTGATATTGGAAAAACTCGAGGAGCAAACCAAAGTTAATCAAGTTATTTTCGACAAATTGAGCAAGCTAAAGATACTAACGTGGAATGCTAACGGCATTCTGGCAAAAATAGACGAATTTGAAATCTTTTTACGGAAAAACAATATTGATGCATGCTTGATATCGGAAATCCACTTAAAAAAAGGACCTGGACCCAGAATAAAAGGCTACAGTGATTATCACGCGGATTATCCTTCGGAAAAGAATACATTAAGCACTCCTAAAACATAAAAGTAGAACTGGATTCTATGCAAATAAGCTCAGTTTTCGTAAAAATAAATCATTTAGACTACCAGATCGGATCGTGTTACTTCGTTCCGGGATATAGGCTGGTGGGCGACGACCTCGTTCGCCTCTTTGACTCACTCGGGCCTAATTTCATCATCGGTGGTGACTTTAACGCGAAACACACTTTCTGGGGTTCAAGATGTAATTCAACGAAAGGCAAATTTTTTATTTTTTTTTTATAATTTGCACGTGTTAAAGGGGATATGAATACCCTTATACTAATTTTTAGAACACGTGCATTTTGTGGAAAGAGGAAGAGACAGAGAGAAAGACAGAGTGGTGTAGTTTGAAACTCAGGTGGTATTAAGTTTCTGTAAACTCCAACGGTGGCTGTCCAGATAACTGGGGAGTATTTTGTTTCTTTTCGCTATTATTGTCGTTGCTTATGATTCACAGTTTTTTTTTCCGTCCTCCTGATGTCATCATCACGATCAAGTTGCATTTTAGCCATATGACCACCCTACTGCCAGTGTTATGCCTTCACAGTGGAGTTGACTTAGCTTTCTTGAGTGTTCGACTTTTTTATTTATTTCATGCGAAATAAATAGATGATTCTTGACATCAGGATTCGAACCGTGAATCGACAGCGTGACAAGCGATGATGTAACCAATACACCACGGCCACCCTTATTATTGTACAAAGCCAGTATGAAACGTGGTGTAGAATTTTTTTCGATGGGAAAGCCAACGTATTGGCCAACTGACAATAATAAAATCCCTGACCTCGTCGACTTCTTTATCGCAAAAGCGCTAACTAAAAATCTAACGGAAGTAGAAGAATGTTTTGATTTATGCTCAGACCACTCAGCAGTCACTCTGAAAATCGGTGGAAGTCTGGCAAAAAAATAACGACCGCCTAAGTTAACTAGTAACAAAACAAACTGGGACGTTTTCAGAAAAGACTGCAAGGAAAATATTGCTCTAAATGTGCCGCTAAAGACACCACTTGAAATAGAAGACGAAATTGACAAGCTCGTGGAAGCCATTCAGTGCGCAGCATGGAAAAATACCCCTTTTCGAAAAACAGCAACACGGAACAGCAAAGTCAAATACCAGTCTGATATCGAAGACCTCATACGAGAAGAGAGAAGAGCGCGCAAGAGATGGCAACAATCCCGCGCGCCACCGCATAAAACTTATTTTAACCACCTTTGCAACAAGCTAAAAAATGTGCGCAGGACTTAAGAAATCGCGAGACTTCTACTTACCTCGAGTGCTTGACCGCTGATAAGTGTTCAAACTTCTCTCTATGGAAAGCCTTGAAGTCCATAAGGAAACCCGTAATGCACTCGCCACCAATAAGGTAAGCTAACGGCGAATGGACAAAGGGAGACAAAGAGAAAGCGGAATTATTTGCCGAACATTTAGAGGAAACGTTCAAGTCATTCGATGGACTACCATTGATCGAAGATCCGAATACAAATACGGCACCCGACAACTTTAAATTAAAAACTGTATACCTGTCCGAACTTCGAATGACAATAAGAAAACTGAAAAATAACATGGCTCCAGGATATGATTTAATCACTGGCGAAGTTTTGAAGGAGCTACCGAAAAAAGCGTTAGTTAAGTTACTCTACATTTTAAATAATTCATTGAGGCTTCTATATGTTCCAAGGCAATGGAAAGTCGCCGAAGTAATAATGGTTCCGAAACCGGGGAAATGTGCAAACGAAAAGAAATCATATAGACCCATTTCGCTTCTGCCGATAATATCTAAGGTCTTTGAGAAACTTCTGCTAAAAAAGATTGCACCCAGTAATTGAAGAAAGGCGATTGACCCCGGATCATCAATTCGGGTTTCGGGTTAAACATTCCACAATCGATCAGGTGTATCGAATAACAAATGAAATTGAAAAAGCTCTAGAAGGAAAAAAGATATGCTCTACCGCTTTTCTCGACGTATCGCAAGCGTTCGACAAGGTATGGCACGAAGGCCTGAGATATAAGCTAAGGATAATCTTAAAAGATAAATTCTACAGAATATTGGAATCTTACCTTAATAACAGACTCTTTCGTATTAAACATGGGGCAGAATATTCGGAATTCAAAGAAATCCATGCCGGTGTTCCGCAAGGAAGCGTTCTCGGCCCAATCCTGTTCCTGCTCTACACAAGACATATACCGTAAGATGAAGGGACTGTCGTAGCAACGTTCGCAGACGACACGGCTATCCTCGCAACAGATGAGTCAGTCGAATCATCAACTGGAAAACTCCAACGAGCTTTAAACAAACTATGCGAGTGGATAAAGACCTGGAGAATCGTCCTTAACGAGACCAAGTCAACGCATGTCAATTTTACGTACAAAAAGATAAACAACTTACCTATTTCCATTAACTCGGTACAAATACCATACGCAAACGAGGCAAAATATCTAGGAATGACACTAGGCGCAAAACTTAAGTGGAAGCCACATGTTAAAAAGAAGCGCGACGAGCTCGAAATCAGACTTGGAGAAATGTACTGGCTACTCGGGAGATACTCGAAGTTAAGCGTATACAACAAACTGCTTCTGTATAAGCAAGTGCTAAAACCATCTTGGTTGGATGGCTATGGGCGAGACAATTTTCGCAAACGTTAACTTGATGAACTGACTGTTGTATATGCATCACATCTATGCTCAAAAATCGGTTGCATTTTCTTAAGGAATGTTGCCCAATGTCACATACCTTGCATTGAAATTGCTTCATTTTTGCCGAAGAGTGAAAAACCTTGGGGAGCGATTTAACATTTTAACCATGGCTTGGCAATAGACCGAGAAGTGCACTACAGCCACTAACGTGCGGCAGGTCCGTACTGCTGCCCAACTTCTCTTCCCATAATTGCTGCATCAGACTGGGTATCTTTAGAACAAGAATATAAATCAAAATTGCATCCCATTCCTTGACTGGCAACCCTAAGTTCTCCAAAGCATGAGTGCTTTCAGAAGAAACGTCTAAGGTGGACTCTAACCCCTCTGTAGACTCTTTTCCTAACACAGGTAGACCGAAAAGGACCTTAAGTTGGGCGTTGACAAACACCCGTTTGTGATCAAAACTCGACGTTAAAAGTTTTCAAGCTGTAGCATAATTCCCAGCAACGATTGATAAGTTTTGAAGAAGTCGTGCAGACAGGACTTTAAATAGTGTAATTTTTGAATCTCACTTAGTGAATTATTGCTGTGAATCAGGGACAAGAAAATATCATGAAAAGACCTCCATTTGGTGTGCGATGTGAATCTTAGGCAGACGAAGTTGCTAATTTCGCTAATAACAACTGAGGAAGCAGCCATCACCGCAGCTGGAAAAAGCATACTGGTAACTGTGCACTTGTCGAAAGCATCCAGCAACTGCCATCAATACTCCGTGTAAGTCTCCTGAATTTCCCAATATAATGCTACCAAACTCTCTTTTGTAAATTCCTTTTGCAGCTCAACACCACTCATAACCTCTTCGTGATAACGCCGAGAAGCTACCAGATTGTTTTCTAACAATGAAAGCCGAGTCGATAGATAATTATTTAACCGGCGTGCATCACCTTTCTTCTAAAATTGACTAAGTCACGTTTAATTTGAGCCAATAACTGGTTTTGGAGCTCTCCAAAGGAGATTTTACACTTTTTTATATAAAAAGGTGCCTTAAGTGGACGTCTGCAGCAGCGAAATTACGCGATGCGGGAATCCCGATTTGCACACTTGGAATTGACTGACTTGAAAACAAACAAAGACAAAAGAATAAATAGTATATAGTATGTTTCTCACTTATATTTCTCAATGTTTTAAGTTTCTGATTTTCTATCTTTTTTTCTTTTAGCACACACAAATTATCCAGCTCGAAGGGCCAATGTTTTACCACGGAATAATTTTATTAATTAATAATAAGGGCTGACGATAATAACTCGATTGACTTTGCTTCGGATGACTATGAACAAAGAAAATATGTATGTAAAATGAAACGCCCCGAACTATTCGTTACAAAGGTTTTATTCGAATGTACTTTCGACTACACATCTAAGAGTATTTGTGCCTTTATTATGTACTTTAGATTTTGGCGCGAAATTACAATTTGCCAATGTATTTGTTTCATATATTTGGCGAATTTATGTATAAATGAATAAATTACAAATTCATTTACAAAAATATAGAAACTAGAGTTGTTTGTTTTATCATAATTTTATGAATATAGAACTGTCAAAGTTGGTGGGTTCTTCTTGTTTTTAATCGCCGACAACCGCCCTGTTTGGAACCGCTCCTGTTTGACACACTGTCTTTTCAAATATGGACGTCGATGAAAATTAAAGATCTTATAAAAACTTAGAAAGCCTTACAGAAAAAGTATACACTCCTCAAGACGGGAAGGATTATGAAAGAAACAGAGTTTGAAATTACTTTTAAACCAATAGTTGAACCAAGAAATTGTGAAAAATGTCGAAAGCGACAACACTCGAAATAGCGATACAGTAAAAGATATAAACAAAACGATGAAACATAAACGACGACGGTTACATTTTCAAAGCCCGTCACCGCCATTAGAAGAAACACATAATTTAAAGGAGAGTGTTGAATTTACTTCTCCACAATCATTTCTACCCGGCGGTGATTTATTATTTAGAACATCTACAAATTTCGATACCGATAATTTTGATCGAAGTACCCCGCTCAGTCGATCAACACCATCAGATGCGAATCGTGACAAAATATATTTTGTTTCGATGTACAGTCAAATTCAACGAAATTAGTAGATCAAGTTTAAAATCAATGATCAAAATGATTTCTTCATTGATGATGAAATATTTAAGGGAACAGATGGTCCTTATGGGTTAATTTTTCGCAAAAATCCACGAAAAGTCAAGTATATTAATAACGACTTGGATTAGTATCAAAAAATATTACAAAAAACAAATGCCCATATGAAAAACTTTGATAGTAACGCACAAATTAAAGGTAATAGAGCTCAAAAGTATAAGCAAATTATTCATACTTTAGTTCAAGAACCATTGCAGAAAGTCAAAAAAAATTGTTAAGACTTACAATAATTTATCTGATATGATATATTCCAATAATTATGTGGTAATATTGACTTTCAAGATAAATTAATATTTATTCTTCGGCAGTATGTTGATATTAATTTTAATGCAATCATGGAGACCATAAATACTGAAACTATGAAAACCTTAAAACTGCACCCGAGTGGATATTTTGATGTTGAACAGTAAGCTTTGAAAACATTGGGTTCCTTAATGTTTTCAAAGCTTACTGTTGACATCGATGATGAAAAAACAAAAAAAGTATGTCGATAGTCGAACGAATGAAGTATTAAAAAATTGTCTTCTTGCCATCGATGAGAAATTAGAAAAAAACAACAAAACACTGAGGTCATACATTAATCAACAAAACTTGAATGCACTCGATTTGTTGGATAAAGTTAGGAACCATTTTCTGGATATCCTCAAAAAGTACGATGAATATAATAAATGTAATCCCAATATAGTAGAAAAAAAAAATTAAATTTCCTATCAATTTAAAATTGATTGAAATATATAAAAACCTATTAATACGCATTTAAAGGTTCATCCGAAACAATGTCTAACATAATACTTCTTTGACTTCGTTCTTAAAAACGAACCAATATAACCGAATAGGCGACTAAAATCCACCCTCTGTATACCGAGTGTGGCGTATACACAAACATGCAATGAACAAAACAAAAGATATAAATACCCCAGGTGGCAGTCCAGGTACACTGGAAAATCCACCCTCTTCGGAGGTCGGCTCTACGGATTCTGGGGAGAGCCATTTATTGCGTTCATCTGACCGTTTTAAAAAAGGTACTAGGGTAGTTAGATCACCAACATCAAGATCTATCATAAAAACGTGCGGAACAAGAAGTCCGGCGACATCGATAGTGTCTTCGCACGAACTACGGACTACAGCGAAAATTCAAAGCCTAACGGACGAAAATACGGAACTCCGGACCAGGTTAAGTAAAATGGAACTTCTCTGCGAAGAACTATGAAAGCAATTAAATGTACTCAAAGCAGAAAATAAAGCATTTAATGATACATTGAAACCTCGTAATGAGTCTGCTGCGAGTTCAAACGTCCCCGATAACACGGATTATAAAACGGATGATGAAGAACTAAGTCGGGAAACCAATTGGATTTTAAAAAATCGACCAGTCAAGAAACGAAAAGCTGGCTCTTCGCCCGAAATGTTAACGAGGCAAGAAAACACGCAAAATAAAGGAGAATGATAAGAATGATAAAGAAAAAGCAGAAGTCTTTGCCGCCCATTTAGAAGAAACATTTAAACCATTTGATGGACAAGCGCTTGTTGAAAATGATAATGCGTCGGATATAGCACTTCACAATTACTCAGTAAGAAATGCAAGGCTGACCGAACTTCAACAAGAAATAAAGAAACTGACACCGAATAAAGCTCCTGGATACGACCTAATCACAGGAGAGCTTCTGAAATCGTTACCTAGAAAAGCGTTAGTTAAGTTCCTCTACATTATAAACGCAGCTATAAGACCAAAATATGTTCCGAGTCAATGGAAAGTCGCGGAAGTAATAATGATTCTGAAGCCAGGAAATATCACCACATTAGCTACATTTGCCGAAGACACTGCCATCCTGGCAACGGGTAAAACGATCGAAGAAACGACTGAAAAATTGCAAGAAGCATTGAATAAAGAAAATGAATGGACAACGATTTGGCGACAAGCTTTAAACGAAAACAAATCTGTTCATGTCAATTTTACTTATAAGAAAATAAATAATTTGCTGATCTTTTCAAACGCGGTTCAAATTCCGTTTGCAAACGAGGCTAAGTATCTTGGAATGACACTTGATGCTAAGCTGAAGTGGAAATCGCACGTGAAGAAAAAACGTAAAGAACTAGAAACCAAATACAGAGAAATGTACTGGTTACTTGGAAAACATTCCAAGCTTAATATAGAGAACAAACTGCTTTTATACAAGCAAGTGCTAAAGCCGATATGGACATATGGAATACAACTCTGGGGTTGTACCAAAATAAGTAATGTCAATATTTTACAAACTTTTGAAAATAAAGTGCTAAGATCAGTAGTTAATGCACCGTGGTTTATTATAAATAGCAATATTCATAGAGGTTTAGGAATTGCAACAGTCGAACAGTCGGTTATGCGCGTAAGCAAAAAGACAGATTACAAGGACACGTTAACAATGAAGTCCTTCGAATTCTAGATGAGAGGAATCTACTGCGTCGTCTACAAAGGACTAAACCTTTCGACTTAACGCGATAGCAAGAAACCGCGTCTAATTTGCGGAACAAGTAGGAAATTTCAATGGAAAGGGACCTGCCAAACGATCTCAATACGTGAAAGAAAAACTGCTGGATAAGTAAAAACTTAGCTGTAGTAATCAGAGAAATTTATCACGAAGGGAGGTTTTTTTAGTGAGTAAAAATCTCACACTACTATGAGCACGCGCTATCGATCCTCATAGTGTCTTCATGAAGATTTTTGACCTACCCTCGGGAAAAAAAATAAAAAATCTGCTACTGGAGCTATGAAATCAATTGTTGTCAGTTCCCTTCGAACACCAAAAAATCTACAAACCGATGATGGTAAAGTTTTTTTCAATAAAATCTTCCAGGATTTAATGAAGACGCACATTATTAATAATTATTCAACATACAGTGTTGTAAAAGCATTAATTGTTGAAAGCTTCAAGCGAACCCTTAAGGAGAAGATGTGGAAATGATGATGAAGATGTGGTTACCGATTTTAAACGATTTGGTTCATGCATATAATCACTCTAAACATAGACCTATAAAAATGCGACCAGTTGATGTCAATAAGAGAAATGCAAAAGAATTGTTGTCTACTGTTTACAGCCGAATAAAAGTCGCTTCAAGAGGAAAATTTGAAGTTGGCATCAATGTTCAAATAAGCAAATTCAACCATAAATTTGAGAAAGGCTACACACCCAATTGGACAACGGAAATATTAAAGATAAGAAAAGTAAACCTATCATATCCGGTCACGTATCTTCTTGAAGATTTTCAAGGTCAAAATATCAGCGGCAGTTTTTACGAAGAAGAATTACAAATTACTAAATTTCCCAATACATTCCTTGTGGAGAAAGTGTTGCAAACAAAAGGGGGAAATATCGATGTCAATTGGTTGAGTTTTCCATCTCATTATAAGTCCTGGTTAAATAAAACAGATTTGATGTAAATCCTCCCATCCTTCCAACAAAGCAATGTGGATATAGAAAAAGATATAATCGTAGAGTTTATTGTTATTAAAATATTTGGTGAAGGATATCTTGTTCGATTGTCGAATTAACAGACCATTAGTTAACGAAGTAATTAAATATAAAATAACCAATGTAATGGGGGATTCATCGATTTAATCAATACTGATGAATAAATAAAAAGCACAATTATTATTTAAAAAAAAAAAATGTTTTATTAAAAATATTCTCTTAAGATATTGTAACATAATAATAACTACGCCCCCTAAAATATGACGCAACAAATTCCGAAGTGACTTCATTCTGGCAGAATTTTGGTTCGTACTGTCCTTTCATTCGAGGTTCGTGTCTGGGACGAAGTCTCCACAGCTCATGTCAACGAAAGAGACGAATAATATCAGGGATAAAAGGGAATTGAAACTGCAAGAATTATTTCTCTTGTTCCAGTGGTCGAAGAATTTGCTAGAAGTTTCTGGCTATCAGAAACTTCTGCTATATAAGGACAGATGGCGATCAAAAAAGAGACAGTTGGTTTTAGAACCGTGGCGAAGAGATTGGAAAAGTGATAACGGGCGAAGTTGTAATTTGGTGATAAATTGAAAGTTGAGAGTAAACAAGAAAAAGTAATTAGTTTGAATTTGTGAATTAAGTAATTGAAAGGAGATAAAGTGATTTGAGAGGAAAGAGACATTGTAAGAAAAGAATTTGCGAAGAATAGTATAGTGTGAACTTGAATTGTTCTATAGAGTAGAAAATAAAGAAATAATTTCACAGAATAATTGTTTTATCTACTCGAGCCGTAGCTCGCATATTACATTGGTGTCAGAAGTGGGATAAAACTTATTCTGTGAATAACTATTTCCGTGGTGTGAAATTGCACAAAAAAAAAAAAAAAAAAAAAAAACGATTTCTGTGTTGAGTTAATTAGTTGCGCAAAATGGGTCGCAAATTGGGAAAACTAACTATAACTCAACTAAAGGCAGAACTCAGTAAGCGGAACCTCGACACAACTGGGGGAAAAGATGCCCTACTGATTCGTCTGGAAGAAGCAGTAACGCAGGAAGGTGAAAATCCGCATGACATAGAGTTTGACGTGGAAGAGGAACCAGCAAGTACAGTAGCCGACCCGGGTATAACAAGTCTGCTCCTGCAACTTAAGTTAGTCATGGACGAACAAAAGAAAGCAATAGAAGATCAAAGTCATAAGCTCGATGACCAAAGGAATTCTCTAGAACTTAAGCTGGACGAACAAAAGAAAGCAATGGACGAACAAAAGAATTCTCTAGAACTTAAGCTGGATGAACAAAAGAAAGCGATGGACGAACAAAAGAAAGCAATGGGCGACCAAAGGAATTCTCTAGAACTTAAGCTGGACGAACAAAAGAAAGCAATGGACGAACAAAAGAATTCTCTAGATGCTCTGGAAAGTAAACTTGATGAGCAAAACAAGAACTTGGAATCCAAATTCGAAGTGATCGAAGAAAAAATCGAGAAGGTCGAGACGCAACTCGAAAAAGTCGAAATTAGATTCGATGAAAATTTTGAGAAACATGAAACTCAGTTCGGGAAGATAGAGACTCAGTTTGAAAAAGTGGATACGCAATTCGAGATAGTAGGAAAGCAAGTCGAAAATCTTGCTAAGGAGCTCAGCAACGTGAAGAGACAGAAAGCACGGGAATATTCCACTGACGGTCTGAGAAGAAAGGAGATGCAGCCTCCTATCTTCGATGGTCAAACATCATGGCCAATTTATAAAAGGCAATTCGAAGCGGCCGCAATGACCAATAGCTGGGACGATGAAGAGAAGTCCATTGCACTCACACTTGCACTGAGGGGTCCAGCTGCGGAGCTCTTGCAGACCATCCCGGAAGATAAACAGCAGAACTACGACTCTCTGGTTCAGGCTATCGAGATGCGGTTTGGGGATGAACACATGCAGCAGGTGTACAGGGTTCAGCTGCGTAGTCGAGTCCAGAAAAGGGGGGAAACGCTCCAACAGTTGCAAGCGGATATAGAGCGACTAGCCCATCTTTCATACCCTAAAGCCGGTGAGGAGCTTATCAACGAAATGGCGGTGGAAGCTTTTATTCAGGCCATAGAGGACAGACAACTGCAAATGGCTGTAAGGATGGCTGAAAAACGAACACTCCCCGAGGCATTGGCATTCGCTTTGTCAATGAAGGCTGCGGACCAAGCATACCAGGGAATACACCGTGTCAGGGAAATGTCCGTCGTGGAATGCTCATGCCAGAGAACAGCCGTCATGGATGAAGACAGAGCTCGCGGAAGTCAAATCCGTTGCTGGAATTGCAACCAAACGGGACACCTACAACGGCAGTGCAGAAGTGCACCTAGACGAGGAAATTGTTCACATTGCGGAAGTAGGAGAAGCAGAGAGGAAGCATCTGGCGGTGATAACATCCATCCTGTCAGTCAGACTTCGCAAAACCAGCAGTCGGGAAATGCGTAAGGACCAACTTCGCGGGGCAGAAGTTGGTTACTGGAATCGAGGCCCCCAGGACCACCATTCAAGTTTCGCAAACCAAACGGGGTAACAAGAGCCTGACAGTGGAGGCACTAATCAACGAGAAGAAGTGCGTAGCCACCATCGACACAGGTGCCACTGCCTCCATTGTAAGAAGAGATATCGTCAAAAGCTCCTGGCTGCACAACACCAACAGCTACTGCCTGAAGACTGCAACAGGGGAAATGGCGAAGGTATTTGGAGAAGTTCGTCTTACGATTACTCTGGCAGGACTGACGTTCTCCCATGCGTTTCTGGTGGCAGATATATGCGACGAGTGCATCATCGGAGTAGACTTCATGAAAGCAAATGAAGTAATCTTGGACATCGGGATGCAAGTACTGAGGTATCGAAATGTGGAGATTCCGATGGTGTACGGAAATGAGAATGCCGTAACTCTCAGGACAGTCATCAGCAAAGACGAAGTTTTGCCGCCGTCTTCAGAGACAATCATTTGGACGAAGCTGGAAGGTGATCTTGGGAGCCACCGATTCTACATAGTAGAACCAGACCCAGAGAAGAATTCTCAAGACTACATCGTGGGAAAGACGTTAGTCGAACCAAAGAAAACCATGGTTCCAGTGAGGGTTTTGAACGCAAGACCACACACTGTCAAACTAAGGCGAGGGGAGGTGACTGGAAAATGCACGCCGATTACCGCCGTCGCAACAATATCTGAACGTGATGCTCCAAAACTTCTCCCATCACCTTGGACAGCGGAAGCGAGAGAGACGATTCTCCAGTCCAGTGAGCTGAATCAGGAGCAGCGAACTATGGCAGAGAATCTTATCAATGAGTACGCTGATGTATTTGCCTCACAGGACGGAGAATACGGCCGAACACACCTGGTACAACATCGAATAGACACTGGTGATACTAGACCAATTCGTCAGCCTGCTAGGCGCCTTCCATTGGCAAAGCAGACAGAAGTTGCAGAGATGGTGTCGGCAATGGAGAAAGAAGGTCTGATTGAAAGTTCCAAAAGTCCGTGGGCATCACCGGTTGTACTGGTTAAGAAGAAAGATGGCAGCACGCGGTTCTGCGTGGACTATCGGCAGCTCAATTACGTCACCAAGAAAGACAGCTACCCTCTGCCACGGATTGACGACACGCTAGACACACTATCAGGAGCCCGATGGTTTTCCACTCTCGACTTGAAGAGTGGCTACTGGCAGGTACAGATCCATCCAGAAGACCGGGAGAAAACCGCCTTCACCGCAGGAAATGGGCTATGGCAATTCACGGTAATGCCATTCGGGCTGTGCAATGCTCCGGCGACTTTCGAGCGATTGATGGAATGTGTCCTGCAAGGGTTAACATGGAAAACCTGTTTGGTATACTTGGATGATGTCATCGTCGTAGGAAAAACGTTTGCGCAACACCGAGACAATCTAAGGGATGTGTTTCAAAGGCTTCGAAGTGCCCACCTGAAGCTCAACCCCAAGAAGTGCGCCCTGTTTAGAGCGGAAGTCAAGTACCTGGGACACATAATTTCAGCGAAAGGAGTGAGAACCGATCCGGAGAAGGTCGAAGCGGTGAAAAACTGGCCAGTCCCCAAAGACAAACACCAACTAAGGAGCTTCCTGGGCCTAGCCACCTACTACAGACGGTTCGTGAAGGATTTTGCCGGGATCGCAAAGAACCTGCACCAGTTGACGGAAAAGGGAAAACAATTCAAATGGTCAATTGAGTGCGAGAAGAGCTTCAAGGCACTTAAACAACGGCTATGCGATGCCCCGATACTGGCTTACCCCACTCCCGGGGAAACGTTCGTTGTGGATGCAGATGCTAGTAATGTCGGGGTAGGAGCCGTACTCTCCCAGGTGCATGACGGCCAAGAGAAGGTGGTTGCGTACTTCAGCAAGGTGCTCTCTAAGCCAGAAAGGAACTACTGCGTGACAAGGCGGGAACTTCTAGCTTTGATCTTGGCTACGAAGCATTTTCACAAATACCTCTACGGGAGGAAGTTCGTTCTTCGCACAGACCATGCAGCATTAAAATGGCTATTACAGTTCAAGAGTCCTGAGGGTCAGGTCGCAAGATGGATCGAAAGGCTGCAAATCTACGACTACGAAATACAGCATCGTAAAGGAAAACTCCACTCTAATGCGGATGCACTGTCCCGGAGACCATGCAGAACGGATTGTAAACATTGTGCGCGTCAGGAAGAACGGGAGCTGGTTTCCATCCAAAGAATGAGAGCCGAACCTATCGCCGGCTGGAGCGTAGATGAGATCCGGAACGCTCAGAAGGAAGACCCCGATATCGAGCCGATTCTGGCCTGGAAGGAGAACATGGAGAAACCGGATCATCAGGACATCTCTCACAGAAGCCCGACCTTAAAGGCATATTTTGCGCAGTGGGACTCCCTCCATGTCCAAGAAGGTGTTCTGAGAAGAAAATGGGAATCCTCCGACGGAAAATCGTTTGTAATGCAGCTTGTAGTACCGCGGACGAGGGTCAAGGAGGTGTTACAGGAAATGCATGGCGGGGCGACCGGAGGCCACTTGGGAGTGAATAAGACGCTAGAAAGGGTACGAGAACGTTTTTATTGGTTAAAAGCGAAGGAAGATATCGAAGACTGGTGCAGAAAATGCGACGTGTGTGCAGCTAGCAAGGGTCCGAGAATCAAAACTCGAGGTAAGATGCACCAATACAACGTGGGAGCACCTTTCGAACGAATCGCCATTGACATCGCAGGGCCCTTTCCGGAAACCGACAATGGTAATCGGTATATACTCGTAGTGATGGACTACTTCAGTAAGTGGCCGGAAGCGTTTCCGATCCCTAACCAGGAAGCCAGAACCGTGGCGGAGCAGATCGTCTACAATTGGGTTAGCAGATTCGGTGTGCCCTTGGAATTGCATTCTGACCAAGGGCGGAACTTCGAGTCAAGAATCTTCCAAGAGATGTGTCAACTACTCGGAATCAAAAAGACAAGGACAACCCCGCTTCATCCACAGTCGGACGGTATGGTGGAGCGTTTCAATAGGACTTTGGACGAACATCTCTCGAAGGTCGTAGGTGACTACCAACGGGATTGGGACCGGCAGATTCCCTTGTTTTTGATGGCCTATAGAAGTGCCGTGCATAGCACTACTCGACATACGCCGTTCGAAATCTTATTTGGTGGAATAGCTCGTTTACCCAGTGAGGTGAAATTTGGATCTCCTACCAATGAGCCCAGAAATGAAGAAGAGTACGTGGCGGACCTTAGGGAAAGGCTTAGGGACATACACCAAAGGACCAGAAGCCAGATTAAGATGACGAGCGACCGCATGAAGACCAGGTATGATGCCAAGGCAACAACGTCAGGATTCCAGGAAGGAGATCTGGTGTGGCTGTATAATCCCCATCGCCAAAAGGGGAAATCACCTAAGTTACAGCGGAACTGGGAAGGTCCCTACAGAATAGTAACCCGCATCAACGATGTTGTCTACCGCATCCAGCGAGGACCAAGGGCCAAAATGAAAGTGGTTCATGTGGACCGACTGAGTCGATACAATGGCCGAAATGAGGATGCACTTGTTCGGGACGAACACGTCTAAGAGGGGGGCAGTGTAACATAATAATAACTACGCCCCCTAAAATATGACGCAACAAATTCCGAAGTGACTTCATTCTGGCAGAATTTTGGTTCGTACTGTCCTTTCATTCGAGGTTCGTGTCTGGGACGAAGTCTCCACAGCTCATGTCAACGAAAGAGACGAATAATATCAGGGATAAAAGGGAATTGAAACTGCAAGAATTATTTCTCTTGTTCCAGTGGTCGAAGAATTTGCTAGAAGTTTCTGGCTATCAGAAACTTCTGCTATATAAGGACAGATGGCGATCAAAAAAGAGACAGTTGGTTTTAGAACCGTGGCGAAGAGATTGGAAAAGTGATAACGGGCGAAGTTGTAATTTGGTGATAAATTGAAAGTTGAGAGTAAACAAGAAAAAGTAATTAGTTTGAATTTGTGAATTAAGTAATTGAAAGGAGATAAAGTGATTTGAGAGGAAAGAGACATTGTAAGAAAAGAATTTGCGAAGAATAGTATAGTGTGAACTTGAATTGTTCTATAGAGTAGAAAATAAAGAAATAATTTCACAGAATAATTGTTTTATCTACTCGAGCCGTAGCTCGCATATTACAATATATTTATATGATATGCTTGTTTTACTTTCCTCATAATCTAGTACTTCATAATTAGATTTATATTCTATATCATACTTAGTTATATGCTTTATTTCTCCACTACTTAAAATTCTCTTAGTTTCGTACTCACGGTATTCAAGACATTTGATTGACAATGATTTCCTTTCAAAATTGCTATCGTAAGAACATCGAATTTTTACTTCCTTGTCTTCACCAAATACCAGCTTAAAATGTCTGTAAAAGAAGTGATCACTCTGGATGTAACCAGCAATGTTCAATTCCTTTCGTATCAAGTCTTGCCTAAATGCTTCTATAGATTCCTCCACGCCCAAATATTTTATTGTCTCAACATCTTTACAAATGCCTTCGCTGGGATCTGTTATTAATGATGAGGTTGTACGAGTAGTACTAAAAGCAGACGTTATTGTTGTTGTGTTTATTCTGGGTTAATTCGATGTTTTAAAAAAATGAATGATAGATCTATTTGCACTCGATCATGATTTGGTAAAACAATTTCAAATTCAAAATTGGATGAACCGTTATTCTTTAAGAACACTCTTGGTGATGAAAAACTTAAGGATGCAGCCAACATTATGGCTTCGTTGTTGAATAACTACTGAACGTCAAACGATAAATAATTTTCTATTTATTCACCTTAAATCAAAGAATTTCCATGGTTTTCTTCCAAATTAATATTACCATATAATTATCACTATATTATATTCTAAACGTATTCTTATCTTGTTCGCGTTCAATATTTTCCTTTTCTCTTGCTTCCTTTCCTCATTAATTTCATCATCAATCAGTAGGACTGTTCCCAATCATTTTCATTATCCCAATCATTTTCATCACCAAACGAACAATCTGGCAAAAATTAATTAGTTCTTGACCTTTTCCTACAAGTATGGTCAAAAGTTCCCATCAGCGTTATATTACCTCCAATAACTTCTATTTTTATATTGTAGCATAATAATAACTACGCCCCCTAAAAATATGACGCAACAAATTCCGAAGTGACTTCATTCTGGCAGAATTTTGGTTCGTACTGTCCTTTCATTCGAGGTTCGTGTCTGGGACGAAGTCTCCACAGCTCATGTCAACGAAAGAGACGAATAATATCAGGGATAAAAGGGAATTATAACTGCAAGAATTATTTCTCTTATTCCAGTGGTCGAAGAATTTGCTAGAAGTTTCTGGCTATCAGAAACTTCTGCTATATAAGGACAGATGGCGGTCAAAAAAAAAAACACAGTTGGTTTAGAACCGTGGCGAAGAGATTGGAAAAGTGATAATGGGCGAAGTTGTAATTTGGTGATAAATTGAAAGTTGAGAGTGAACAAGAAAAAGTAATTAGTTTGGATTTGTGAATTAAGTAATTGAAAGGAGATAAAGTGATTTGAGAGGAAAGAGACCTTGTAAGAAAAGAATTTGCGAAGAATAGTATAGTGTGAACTTGAATTGTTCTATAGACTAGAAAATAAAGAAATAAATTTCACAGAATATCGTTTTATCTACTCGAGCCGTAGCTTGCATATTACATTGGTGTCAGAAGCGGGATAAAACTTATTCTGTGAATAACTATTTCCGTGGTGTGAAATTGCACAAAAAAAAAAAAAAAAACGATTTCTGTGTTGAGTTAATTAGTTGCGCAAAATGGGTCGCAAATTGGGAAAACTAACTATAACTCAACTAAAGGCAGAACTCAGTAAGCGGAACCTCGACACAACTGGGGGAAAAGATGCCCTGCTGATTCGTCTGGAAGAAGCAGTAACGCAGGAAGGTGAAAATCCGCACGACGTAGAGTTTGACGTGGAAGAGGAACCAGCAAGTACAGCAGCCGACCCGGGTATAACAAGTCTGCTCCTGCAACTTAAGTTAGTCATGGACGAACAAAAGAAAGCAATAGAAGATCAAAGGAATTCTCTAGAACTTAAGCTGGACGAACAAAAGAAAGCGATGGACGAACAAAAGAAAGCAATGGGCGACCAAAGGAATTCTCTAGAACTTAAGCTGGACGAACAAAAGAAAGCAATGGACGAACAAAAGAATTCTCTAGAACTTAAGATGGACGAACAAAAGAATTCTCTAGATGCTCTGGAAAGTAAACTTGATGAGCAAAACAAGAACTTGGAATCCAAATTCGAAGTGATCGAAGAGAAAATCGAGAAGGTCGAGACGCAACTCGAAAAGTCGAAACTAGATTCGATGAAAATTTTGAGAAACATGAAACTCAGTTCGGGAAGATAGAGACTCAGTTTGAAAAAGTAGAAAAGCAAGTCGAAAATCTTGCTAAGGAGCTCAGCAACGTGAAGAGACAGAAAGCACGGGAATATTCCACTGACGGTCTGAGAAGAAAGGAGGTGCAGCCTCCTATCTTCGATGGTCAAACATCATGGCCAATTTATAAGAGGCAATTCGAAGCGGCCGCAATGACCAATAGCTGGGACGATGAAGAGAAGTCTATTGCACTCACGCTTGCACTGAGGGGTCCAGCTGCGGAGCTCTTGCAGACCATCCCGGAAGATAAACAGCAGAACTACGACTCTCTGGTTCAGGCTATCGAGATGCGGTTTGGGGATGAACACATGCAGCAGGTGTACAGGGTTCAGCTGCGTAGTCGAGTCCAGAAAAGGGGGGAAACGCTCCAACAGTTGCAAGCGGATATAGAGCGACTAGCCCATCTTTCATACCCTAAAGCCGGTGAGGAGCTTATCAACGAAATGGCGGTGGAAGCTTTTATTCAGGCCATAGGGGACAGACAACTGCAAATGGCTGTAAGGATGGCTGAAAAGCGAACACTCCCCGAGGCATTGGCATTCGCTTTGTCAATGAAGGCTGCGGACCAAGCATACCAGGGAATACACCGTGTCAGGGAAATGTCCGTCGTGGAATGCTCATGCCAGAGAACAGCCGTCATGGATGAAGACAGAGCTCGCGGAAGTCAAATCCGTTGCTGGAATTGCAACCAAACCGGACACCTACAACGGCAGTGCAGGAGTGCACCTAGACGAGGAAATTGTTCACATTGCGGAAGTAGGAGAAGCAGAGAGGAAGCATCTGGCGGTGATAACATCCATCCTGTCAGTCAGACTTCCCAAAACCAGCAGTCGGGAAATGCGTAAGGACCAACTTCGCGGGGCAGAAGTTGGTTACTGGAATCGAGGCCCCCAGGACCACCATTCAAGTTTCGCAAACCAAACGGGGTAACAAGAGCCTGACAGTGGAGGCACTAATCAACGAGAAGAAGTGCGTAGCCACCATCGACACAGGTGCCACTGCCTCCATTGTAAGAAGAGATATCGTCAAAAGCTCCTGGCTGCACAACACCAACAGCTACTGCCTGAAGACTGCAACAGGGGAAATGGCGAAGGTATTTGGAGAAGTTCGTCTTACGATTACTCTGGCAGGACTGACGTTCTCCCATGCGTTTCTGGTGGCAGATATATGCGACGAGTGCATCATCGGAGTAGACTTCATGAAAGCAAATGAAGTAATCTTGGACATCGGGATGCAAGTACTGAGGTATCGAAATGTGGAGATTCCGATGGTGTACGGAAATGAGAATGCCGTAACTCTCAGGACAGTCATCAGCAAAGACGAAGTTTTGCCGCCGTCTTCAGAGACAATCATTTGGACGAAGCTGGAAGGTGATCTTGGGAGCCACCGATTCTACATAGTAGAACCAGACCCAGAGAAGAATTCTCAAGACTACATCGTGGGAAAGACGTTAGTCGAACCAAAGAACACCATGGTTCCAGTGAGGGTTTTGAACGCAAGACCACACACTGTCAAACTAAGGCGAGGGGAGGTGACTGGAAAATGCACGCCGATTACCGCCGTCGCAACAATATCTGAACGTGATGCTCCAAAACTTCTCCCATCACCTTGGACAGCGGAAGCGAGAGAGACGATTCTCCAGTCCAGTGAGCTGAATCAGGAGCAGCGAACTATGGCAGAGAATCTTATCAATGAGTACGCTGATGTATTTGCCTCACAGGACGGAGAATACGGCCGAACACACCTGGTACAACATCGAATAGACACTGGTGATACTAGACCAATTCGTCAGCCTGCTAGGCGCCTTCCATTGGCAAAGCAGACAGAAGTTGCAGAGATGGTGTCGGCAATGGAGAAAGAAGGTCTGATTGAAAGTTCCAAAAGTCCGTGGGCATCACCGGTTGTACTGGTTAAGAAGAAAGATGGCAGCACGCGGTTCTGCGTGGACTATCGGCAGCTCAATTACGTCACCAAGAAAGACAGCTACCCTCTGCCACGGATTGACGACACGCTAGACACACTATCAGGAGCCCGATGGTTTTCCACTCTCGACTTGAAGAGTGGCTACTGGCAGGTACAGATCCATCCAGAAGACCGGGAGAAAACCGCCTTCACCGCAGGAAATGGGCTATGGCAATTCACGGTAATGCCATTCGGGCTGTGCAATGCTCCGGCGACTTTCGAGCGATTGATGGAATGTGTCCTGCAAGGGTTAACATGGAAAACCTGTTTGGTATACTTGGATGATGTCATCGTCGTAGGAAAAACGTTTGCGCAACACCGAGACAATCTAAGGGATGTGTTTCAAAGGCTTCGAAGTGCCCACCTGAAGCTCAACCCCAAGAAGTGCGCCCTGTTTAGAGCGGAAGTCAAGTACCTGGGACACATAATTTCAGCGAAAGGAGTGAGAACCGATCCGGAGAAGGTCGAAGCGGTGAAAAACTGGCCAGTCCCCAAAGACAAACACCAACTAAGGAGCTTCCTGGGCCTAGCCACCTACTACAGACGGTTCGTGAAGGATTTTGCCGGGATCGCAAAGAACCTGCACCAGTTGACGGAAAAGGGAAAACAATTCAAATGGTCAATTGAGTGCGAGAAGAGCTTCAAGGCACTTAAACAACGGCTATGCGATGCCCCGATACTGGCTTACCCCACTCCCGGGGAAACGTTCGTTGTGGATGCAGATGCTAGTAATGTCGGGGTAGGAGCCGTACTCTCCCAGGTGCATGACGGCCAAGAGAAGGTGGTTGCGTACTTCAGCAAGGTGCTCTCTAAGCCAGAAAGGAACTACTGCGTGACAAGGCGGGAACTTCTAGCTTTGATCTTGGCTACGAAGCATTTTCACAAATACCTCTACGGGAGGAAGTTCGTTCTTCGCACAGACCATGCAGCCTTAAAATGGCTATTACAGTTCAAGAGTCCTGAGGGTCAGGTCGCAAGATGGATCGAAAGGCTGCAAATCTACGACTACGAAATACAGCATCGTAAAGGAAAACTCCACTCTAATGCGGATGCACTGTCCCGGAGACCATGCAGAACGGATTGTAAACATTGTGCGCGTCAGGAAGAACGGGAGCTGGTTTCAATCCAAAGAATGAGAGCCGAACCTATCGTCGGCTGGAGCGTAGATGAGATCCGGAACGCTCAGAAGGAAGACCCGGATATCGAGCCGATTCTGGCCTGGAAGGAGAACATGGAGAAACCGGATCATCAGGACATCTCTCACAGAAGCCCGACCTTAAAGGCATATTTTGCGCAGTGGGACTCCCTCCATGTCCAAGAAGGTGTTCTGAGAAGAAAATGGGAATCCTCCGACGGAAAGTCGTTTGTAATGCAGCTTGTCGTACCGCGGACGAGGGTCAAGGAGGTGTTACAGGAAATGCATGGCGGGGCGACCGGAGGCCACCTGGGAGTGAATAAGACGCTAGAAAAGGTACGAGAACGTTTTTATTGGTTAAAAGCGAAGGAAGATATAGAAGACTGGTGCAGAAAATGCGACGTGTGTGCAGCTAGCAAGGGTCCGAGAATCAAAACTCGAGGTAAGATGCACCAATACAACGTGGGAGCACCTTTTGAACGAATCGCCATTGACATCGCAGGACCCTTTCCGGAAACCGACAATGGTAATCGGTATATCCTCGTAGTGATGGACTACTTCAGTAAGTGGCCGGAAGCGTTTCCGATCCCTAACCAGGAAGCCAGAACCGTGGCGGAGCAGATCGTCTACAATTGGGTTAGCAGATTCGGTGTGCCCTTGGAATTGCATTCTGACCAAGGGCGGAACTTCGAGTCAAGAATCTTCCAAGAGATGTGTCAACTACTCGGAATCAAAAAGACAAGGACAACCCCGCTTCATCCACAGTCGGACGGTATGGTGGAGCGTTTCAATAGGACTTTGGACGAACATCTCTCGAAGGTCGTAGGTGACTACCAACGGGATTGGGACCGGCAGATTCCCTTGTTTTTGATGGCCTATAGAAGTGCCGTGCATAGCACTACTCGACATACGCCGTTCGAAATCTTATTTGGTGGAATAGCTCGTTTACCCAGTGAGGTGAAATTTGGATCTCCTACCAATGAGCCCAGAAATGAAGAAGAGTACGTGGCGGACCTTAGGGAAAGGCTTAGGGACATACACCAAAGGACCAGAAGCCAGATTAAGATGACGAGCGACCGCATGAAGACCAGGTATGATGCCAAGGCAACAACGTCAGGATTCCAGGAAGGAGATCTGGTGTGGCTGTATAATCCCCATCGCAAAAAGGGGAAATCACCTAAATTACAGCGGAACTGGGAAGGTCCCTACAGAATAATAACCCGCATCAACGATGTTGTCTACCGCATCCAGCGAGGACCGAGGGCCAAAATGAAAGTGGTTCATGTGGACCGACTGAGTCGATACAATGGCCGAAATGAGGATGCACTTGTTCGGGACGAACATGTCTAAGAGGGGGGCAGTGTAGCATAATAATAACTACGCCCCCTAAAAATATGACGCAACAAATTCCGAAGTGACTTCATTCTGGCAGAATTTTGGTTCGTACTGTCCTTTCATTCGAGGTTCGTGTCTGGGACGAAGTCTCCACAGCTCATGTCAACGAAAGAGACGAATAATATCAGGGATAAAAGGGAATTATAACTGCAAGAATTATTTCTCTTATTCCAGTGGTCGAAGAATTTGCTAGAAGTTTCTGGCTATCAGAAACTTCTGCTATATAAGGACAGATGGCGGTCAAAAAAAAAAACACAGTTGGTTTAGAACCGTGGCGAAGAGATTGGAAAAGTGATAATGGGCGAAGTTGTAATTTGGTGATAAATTGAAAGTTGAGAGTGAACAAGAAAAAGTAATTAGTTTGGATTTGTGAATTAAGTAATTGAAAGGAGATAAAGTGATTTGAGAGGAAAGAGACCTTGTAAGAAAAGAATTTGCGAAGAATAGTATAGTGTGAACTTGAATTGTTCTATAGACTAGAAAATAAAGAAATAAATTTCACAGAATATCGTTTTATCTACTCGAGCCGTAGCTTGCATATTACAATATGTTGACCTTTCTCAATATTCCCAAATTTTATGCTGTGCATTTTACTTGCTAATTCACCATTTAAGGTGAGAGTGGCCGTGGTGTAGTGGTAACATCATCGCTTGTCACGCTGTTGATTCACGGTTCAAATCTTGAAGTCAAGAATCATCTATTTATTTCCCATGTAATAAATAAAAAGTCGATCACTTGCGAAAGCTAAGTCAACTCTACTGTGAAGGCATAACACTGGCAGTAGGGTGGTCATATGGCTAAAATGCAACTTGATCATGATGATGACATCAGGAGGACAGAAAAAATACTGTGAATCATAACCAATGACAATAATAGCGAAAACAAACAAAATACTCCCCAGTTATCTGGACAGCCACCCTTGGAGTTTACAGAAACTTAGTACCACCTGAGTTTCAAACTACACCACTCTGTCTTTCTCTCTGTCTCTTCCTCTTTTAACAAAAACGCACGTGTTCTAAAAAAAATTAGTAAAGGGTATTCATATCCCCGTTAACACGTGCAAATTATAAAAAAAAAACAAATTTAGTTTTTTAACAGTAGTGTTCGATTTCCATCTTCTGGTGTTGCATATACATATTGTAATATGCAGGCTACGGCTCGAGTAGATAAAACGATATTCTGTGAAATTTATTTCTTTATTTTCTACTCTATAGAACAATTCAAGTTCACACTATACTATTTTTCGCAAATTCTTTTCTTACAAGGTCTCTTTCCTCTCAAATCACTTTATCTCCTTTCAATTACTTAATTTACAAATCCAAACTAATTACTTTTTCTTGTTCACTCTCAACTTTTAATTTATCACAAAATTACAACTTCGCCTATTATCACTTTTCTAATCTCTTCGCCACAGTTTAAAAATCACTGTCTTTTTTTTGATCGCCATCTGTCCTTATATAGCAGAAGTTTCTGATAGCCAGAAACTTCTAGCAAATTCTTCGACCACTGGAACAAGAGAAATAATTCTTGCAGTTATAATTCCCTTTTATCCCTAATATTATTCGTCTCTTTCGTTGACATGACCTGTGGAGACTTCGTCCCCGACACGAACCTCGAATGAAGGACAGTTTGAACCAAAATTCTGCCAGAATGGAAAGTCACTTCGGAATTTGCTGCATAGACATAGGCGCGTAGTTATTATTATGCTACACTGCCCCCCTCTTAGACGTGTTCGTCCCGAACAAGTGCATCCTCATTTCGGCCATTGTATCGACTCAGTCGGTCCACATGAACCACTTTCATTTTGGCCCTTGGTCCTCGCTGGATGCGGTAGACAACATCGTTGATGCGGGTTACTATTCTGTAGGGACCTTCCCAGTTCCGCTGTAACTTAGGTGATTTCCCCTTTTGGCGATGGGGATTATACAGCCACACTAGATCTCCTTCCTGGAATCCTGACGTTGTTGCCTTGGCATCATACCTGGTCTTCATGCGGTCGCTCGTCATCTTAATCTGGCTTCTGGTCCTTTGGTGTATGTCCCTAAGCCTTTCCCTAAGGTCCGCCACGTACTCTTCTTCATTTCTGGGCTCATTGGTAGGAGATCCAAATTTCACCTCACTGGGTAAACGAGCTATTCCACCAAATAAGATTTCGAACGGCGCATGTCGAGTAGTGCTATGCACGGCACTTCTATAGGCCATCAAAAACAAGGGAATCTGCCGGTCCCAATCCCGTTGGTAGTCACCTACGACCTTCGAGAGATGTTCGTCCAAAGTCCTATTGAAACGCTCCACCATACCGTCCGACTGTGGATGAAGCGGGGTTGTCCTTGTCTTTTTGATTCCGAGTAGTTGACACATCTCTTGGAAGATTCTTGACTCGAAGTTCCGCCCTTGGTCAGAATGCAATTCCAAGGGCACACCGAATCTGCTAACCCAATTGTAGACGATCTGCTCCGCCACGGTTCTGCTTTCCTGGTTAGGGATCGGAAACGCTTCCGGCCACTTACTGAAGTAGTCCATCACTACGAGTATATACCGATTACCATTGTCGGTTTCCGGAAAGGGCCCTGCGATGTCAATGGCGATTCGTTCGAAAGGTGCTCCCACGTTGTATTGGTGCATCTTACCTCGAGTTTTGATTCTCGGACCCTTGCTAGCTGCACACACGTCGCATTTTCTGCACCAGTCTTCGATATCTTCCTTCGCTTTTAACCAATAAAAACGTTCTCGTACCTTTTCTAGCGTCTTATTCACTCCCAAGTGGCCTCCGGACGCCCCGCCATGCATTTCCTGTAACACCTCCTTGACCCTCGTCCGCGGTACTACAAGCTGCATTACAAACGACTTTCCGTCGGAGGATTCCCATTTTCTTCTCAGAACACCTTCTTGGACATGGAGGGAGTCCCACTGCGCAAAATATGCCTTTAAGGTCGGGCTTCTGTGAGAGATGTCCTGATGATCCGGTTTGGTTGCAATTCCAGCAACGGATTTGACTTCCGCGAGCTCTGTCTTCATCCATGACGGCTGTTCTCTGGCATGAGCATTCCACGACGGACATTTCCCTGACACGGTGTATTCCCTGGTATGCTTGGTCCGCAGCCTTCATTGACAAAGCGAATGCCAATGCCTCGGGGAGTGTTCGCTTTTCAGCCATCCTTACAGCCATTTGCAGTTGTCTGTCCTCTATGGCCTGAATAAAAGCTTCCACCGCCATTTCGTTGATAAGCTCCTCACCGGCTTTAGGGTATGAAAGATGGGCTAGTCGCTCTATATCCGCTTGCAACTGTTGGAGCGTTTCCCCCCTTTTTTGGACTCGACTACGCAGCTGAACCCTGTACACCTGCTGCATGTGTTCATCCCCAAACCGCATTTCGATAGCCTGAACCAGAGAGTCGTAGTTCTGCTGTTTATCTTCCGGGATGGTCTGCAAGAGCTCCGCAGCTGGACCCCTCAGTGCAAGTGTGAGTGCAATGGACTTCTCTTCATCGTCCCAGCTATTGGTCATTGCGGCCGCTTCGAATTGCCTTTTATAAATTGGCCATGATGTTTGACCATCGAAGATAGGAGGCTGCATCTCCTTTCTTCTCAGACCGTCGGTGGAATATTCCCGTGCTTTCTGTCTCTTCACGTTGCTGAGTTCCTTAGTAAGATTTTCGACTTGTTTTTCTACTTTTTCGAACTGAGTCTCTATTTTCCCGAACTGAGTTTCATGCTTCTCAAAGTTTTCATCGAATCTAGTTTCGACTTTTTCGAGTTGCGTCTCTACCTTCTCGATTTTCTCTTCGATCACTTCGAATTTGGATTCCAAGTTCTTGTTTTGCTCATCAAGTTTACTTTCCAGAGCATCTAGAGAATCCTTTTGTTCGTCCATTGCTTTCTTTTGTTCGTCCATTGCTTTCTTTTGTTCGTCCATTGCTTTCTTTTGTTCATCCATTGCTTTCTTTTGTTCATCCAACTTAAGTTCTAGAGAATTCCTTTGGTCATCGAGCTTATGACTTTGATCTTCTATTGCTTTCTTTTGTTCGTCCATGACTAACTTAAGTTGCAGGAGCAGACTTGTTATACCCGGGTCGGCTACTGTACTTGCTGGTTCCTCTTCCACGTCAAACTCTATGTCATGCGGATTTTCACCTTCCTGCGTTACTGCTTCTTCCAGCCGAATCAGTAGGGCATCTTTTCCCCCAGTTGTGTCGAGATTCCGCTTACTGAGTTCTGCCTTTGGTTGAATTATAGTTAGTTTTCCCAACTTGCGACCCATTTTGCGCAACTAATTAACTCAACGCAGAAATCGTTTTTTTTTTTTTTTTTTTTTTTTCTTGTGCAATTTCACACCACGGAAATAGTTATTCACAGAATAAGTTTTATCCCAGCTTCTGACACCAATGTAATATGCAGGCTACGGCTCGAGTAGATAAAACGATATTCTGTGAAATTTATTTCTTTATTTTCTACTCTATAGAACAATTCAAGTTCACACTATACTATTCTTCGCAAATTCTTTTCTTACAAGGTCTCTTTCCTCTCAAATCACTTTATCTCCTTTCAATTACTTAATTTACAAATCCAAACTAATTACTTTTTCTTGTTCACTCTCAACTTTCAATTTATCACAAAATTACAACTTCGCCTATTATCACTTTTCTAATCTCTTCGCCACAGTTTAAAAATCACTGTCTTTTTTTTGATCGCCATCTGTCCTTATATAGCAGAAGTTTCTGATAGCCAGAAACTTCTAGCAAATTCTTCGACCACTGGAACAAGAGAAATAATTCTTGCAGTTATAATTCCCTTTTATCCCTAATATTATTCGTCTCTTTCGTTGACATGAGCTGTGGAGACTTCGTCCCCGACACGAACCTCGAATGAAGGACAGTTTGAACCAAAATTCTGCCAGAATGGAAAGTCACTTCGGAATTTGCTGCATAGACATAGGCGCGTAGTTATTATTATGCTACAATATTTATAAAATGTTATCAATTATGGGAATGTCACGGAATGAAAACTCTTTCCATCCTTGTGTGCAGACACAAAATTTGTGTCTACCTTTTAAACTTTCACACCAAAACATGTCTCATTAAAAGTTGTCCTTTTTTCTTTACTTTTTTCAAATAGCAATTCCACAGCACTGTCTTTTCTAAAGCTTGGAACAGTCTTTCTATCGGTTTGAAAGTCGACTTGAACTTGATTATACTGTAACATCGTCTAAAAGTATGCAACAATAATGTAGAATAATAACTACGCTCCTACAGCCCATTCCAAACTGTACTTTCATTCGAGGTTCGCAATAGCTGACAATGCCACGGATAAAGAGAGAATTATAACTGGAAGAAATGATTGTCATCTTGGAATTATTTCCAGTGGTCGAAGAATTTGCTAGAAGTTTCTGGCTATCTGAAACTTCTGCTATATAAGGACAGATGGCGATCAATAGGAAAGACAGTGATTTTTAAACTGTGGCGAAGAGATTAGAAAAGTGATAATAGGCGAAGTTGTAATTTTGTGATAAATTGAAAGTTGAGAGTGAACAAGAAAAAGTAATTAGTTTGGATTTGTAAATTAAGTAATTGAAAGGAGATAAAGTGATTTGAGAGGAAAGAGACCTTGTAAGAAAAGAATTTGCGAAGAATAGTATAGTGTGAACTTGAATTGTTCTATAGAGTAGAAAATAAAGAAATAAATTTCACAGAATATCGTTTTATCTACTCGAGCCGTAGCCTGCATATTACATTGGTGTCAGAAGCTGGGATAAAACTTATTCTGTGAATAACTATTTCCGTGGTGTGAAATTGCACAAGAAAAAAAAAAAAAAAAAAAAACGATTTCTGCGTTGAGTTAATTAGTTGCGCAAAATGGGTCGCAAGTTGGGAAAACTAACTATAATTCAACTAAAGGCAGAACTCAGTAAGCGGAATCTCGACACAACTGGGGGAAAAGATGCCCTACTGATTCGTCTGGAAGAAGCAGTAACGCAGGAAGGTGAAAATCCGCATGACATAGAGTTTGACGTGGAAGAGGAACCAGCAAGTACAGTAGCCGACCCGGGTATAACAAGTCTGCTCCTGCAACTTAAGTTAGTCATGGACGAACAAAAGAAAGCAATAGAAGATCAAAGTCATAAGCTCGATGACCAAAGGAATTCTCTAGAACTTAAGTTGGATGAACAAAAGAAAGCAATGGATGAACAAAAGAAAGCAATGGACGAACAAAAGAAAGCAATGGACGAACAAAAGAATTCTCTAGATGCTCTGGAAAGTAAACTTGATGAGCAAAACAAGAACTTGGAATCCAAATTCGAAGTGATCGAAGAGAAAATCGAGAAGGTAGAGACGCAACTCGAAAAAGTCGAAACTAGATTCGATGAAAACTTTGAGAAGCATGAAACTCAGTTCGGGAAAATAGAGACTCAGTTCGAAAAAGTAGAAAAACAAGTCGAAAATCTTACTAAGGAACTCAGCAACGTGAAGAGACAGAAAGCACGGGAATATTCCACCGACGGTCTGAGAAGAAAGGAGATGCAGCCTCCTATCTTCGATGGTCAAACATCATGGCCAATTTATAAAAGGCAATTCGAAGCGGCCGCAATGACCAATAGCTGGGACGATGAAGAGAAGTCCATTGCACTCACACTTGCACTGAGGGGTCCAGCTGCGGAGCTCTTGCAGACCATCCCGGAAGATAAACAGCAGAACTACGACTCTCTGGTTCAGGCTATCGAAATGCGGTTTGGGGATGAACACATGCAGCAGGTGTACAGGGTTCAGCTGCGTAGTCGAGTCCAAAAAAGGGGGGAAACGCTCCAACAGTTGCAAGCGGATATAGAGCGACTAGCAAATCTTTCATACCCTAAAGCCGGTGAGGAGCTTATCAACGAAATGGCGGTGGAAGCTTTTATTCAGGCCATAGAGGACAGACAACTGCAAATGGCTGTAAGGATGGCTGAAAAGCGAACACTCCCCGAGGCATTGGCATTCGCTTTGTCAATGAAGGCTGCGGACCAAGCATACCAGGGAATACACCGTGTCAGGGAAATGTCCGTCGTGGAATGCTCATGCCAGAGAACAGCCGTCATGGATGAAGACAGAGCTCGCGGAAGTCAAATCCGTTGCTGGAATTGCAACCAAACCGGACAAATTCAACGGCAGTGCAGAAGTGCACCTAGGCGAAGAAATTGTCCACATTGCGGAAGTAGGAGAAGCAGAGAGGAAGCATCCGGCGGTGATAACATCCATCCTGTCGGTCAAGACTTCCCAAAACCAGCAGTCGGGAAATGCGTAAGGACCAACTTCGCGGGTCAGAAGTTGGTTGCTGGAATCGAGGCCCCCAGGATCACCATTCAAGTTTCGCAAACCAAACGGGGTAACAAGAGCCTGACAGTGGAGGCACTAATCAACAAGAAGAAGTGCGTAGCCACCATCGACACAGGCGCCACTGCCTCCATTGTAAGAAGAGATATCGTCAGAAGCGCCTGGCTGCACAACACCAACAGCTACTGCCTGAAGACTGCAACAGGGGAAATGGCGAAGGTATTTGGAGAAGTTTGTCTTACGATTACTCTGGCGGGACTGACGTTCTCCCATGCATTTCTGGTGGCAGATATATGCGACGAGTGCATCATCGGAATAGACTTCATGAAAGCAAATGAAATAATCTTGGACATCGGGATGCAAGTACTGAGGTATCGAAATGTGGAGATTCCGATGGTGTACGGAAACGAGAATGTCGTAACTCTCAGGACAGTCATCAGCAAAGACGAAGTTTTGCCGCCGTCTTCAGAGACAATCATTTGGACGAAGCTGGAAGGTGATCTTGGGAGCCACCGATTCTACATAGTAGAACCAGACCCGGAGAAGAATTCTCAAGACTACATCGTGGGAAAGACGTTAGTCGAACCAAAGAACACCATGGTTCCAGTGAGAGTTTTGAACGCAAGACCACACACTGTCAAACTAAGGCGAGGGGAGGTGACTGGAAAATGCACGCCGATTACCGCCGTCGCAACAATATCTGAACGTGGTCCTCCAAAACCTCTCCCATCACCTTGGACAGCGGAAACGAGAGAGACGATTCTCCAGTCCAGTGAGCTGAATCAGGAGCAGCGAACTATGGCAGAGAATCTTATCAATGAGTACGCTGATGTATTTGCCTCACAGGACGGAGAATACGGCCGAACACACCTGGTACAACATCGAGTAGACACTGGTGATACTAGACCAATTCGTCAGCCTGCTAGGCGCCTTCCATTGGCAAAGCAGACAGAAGTTGCAGAGATGGTGTCGGCAATGGAGAAAGAAGGTCTGATTGAAAGTTCCAAAAGTCCGTGGGCATCACCGGTTGTACTGGTTAAGAAGAAAGATGGCAGCACGCGGTTCTGCGTGGACTATCGGCAGCTCAATTACGTCACCAAGAAAGACAGCTACCCTCTGCCACGGATTGACGACACGCTAGACACACTATCAGGAGCCCGATGGTTTTCCACTCTCGACTTGAAGAGTGGCTACTGGCAGGTACAGATCCATCCAGAAGACCGGGAGAAAACCGCCTTCACCGCAGGAAATGGGCTATGGCAATTCACGGTAATGCCATTCGGGCTGTGCAATGCTCCGGCGACTTTCGAGCGATTGATGGAATGTGTCCTGCAAGGGTTAACATGGAAAACCTGTTTGGTATACTTGGATGATGTCATCGTCGTAGGAAAATCGTTTGCGCAACACCGAGACAATCTAAGGGATGTGTTTCAAAGGCTTCGAAGTGCCCACCTGAAGCTCAACCCCAAGAAGTGCGCCCTGTTTAGAGCGGAAGTCAAGTACTTGGGGCACATAATTTCAGCGAAAGGAGTGAGAACCGATCCAGAGAAGGTCGAAGCGGTGAAAAACTGGCCAGTCCCCAAAGACAAACACCAACTAAGGAGCTTCCTGGGCCTAGCCACCTACTACAGACGGTTCGTGAAGGATTTTGCCGGGATCGCAAAGAACCTGCACCAGTTGACGGAAAAGGGAAAACAATTCAAATGGACAATTGAGTGCGAGAAGAGCTTCAAGGCACTTAAACAACGGCTATGCGATGCCCCGGTACTGGCTTACCCCACTCCCGGGGAAACGTTCATTGTGGATGCAGATGCTAGTAATGTTGGGGTAGGAGCCGTACTCTCCCAGGTGCATGACGGCCAAGAGAAGGTGGTTGCGTACTTCAGCAAGGTGCTCTCTAAGCCAGAAAGGAACTACTGCGTGACAAGGAGAGAACTTCTAGCTTTGATCTTGGCTACGAAGCATTTTCACAAATACCTCTACGGGAGGAAGTTCGTTCTTCGCACAGACCATGCAGCCTTAAAATGGCTATTACAGTTCAAGAGTCCTGAGGGTCAGGTCGCAAGATGGATCGAAAGGCTGCAAATCTACGACTACGAAATACAGCATCGTAAAGGAAAACTCCACTCTAATGCGGATGCACTGTCCCGGAGACCATGCAGAACGGATTGTAAACATTGTGCGCGTCAGGAAGAACGGGAGCTGGTTTCCATCCAAAGAATGAGAGCCGAACCTATCGCCGGCTGGAGCGTAGATGAGATCCGGAACGCTCAGAAGGAAGACCCGGATATCGAGCCGATTCTGGCCTGGAAGGAGAACATGGAGAAACCGGATCATCAGGACATCTCTCACAGAAGCCCGACCTTAAAGGCATATTTTGCGCAGTGGGACTCCCTCCATGTCCAAGAAGGTGTTCTGAGAAGAAAATGGGAATCCTCCGACGGAAAGTCGTTTGTAATGCAGCTTGTAGTACCGCGGACGAGGGTCAAGGAGGTGTTACAGGAAATGCATGGCGGGGCGTCCGGAGGCCACTTGGGAGTGAATAAGACGCTAGAAAAGGTACGAGAACGTTTTTATTGGTTAAAAGCGAAGGAAGATATCGAAGACTGGTGCAGAGAATGCGACGTGTGTGCAGCTAGTAAGGGTCCGAGAACCAAAACTCGAGGTAAGATGCACCAATACAACGTGGGAGCACCTTTCGAACGAATCGCCATTGACATCGCAGGGCCCTTTCCGGAAACCGACAATGGTAATCGGTATATACTCGTAGTGATGGACTACTTCAGTAAGTGGCCGGAAGCGTTTCCGATCCCTAACCAGGAAGCCAGAACCGTGGCGGAGCAGATCGTCTACAATTGGGTTAGCAGATTCGGTGTGCCCTTGGAATTGCATTCTGACCAAGGGAGGAACTTCGAGTCAAGAATCTTCCAAGAGATGTGTCAACTACTCGGAATCAAAAAGACAAGGACAACCCCGCTTCATCCACAGTCGGACGGTATGGTGGAGCGTTTCAATAGGACTTTGGACGAACATCTCTCGAAGGTCGTAGGTGACTACCAACGGGATTGGGACCGGCAGATTCCCTTGTTTTTGATGGCCTATAGAAGTGCCGTGCATAGCACTACTCGACATACGCCGTTCGAAATCTTATTTGGTGGAATAGCTCGTTTACCCAGTGAGGTGAAATTTGGATCTCCTACCAATGAGCCCAGAAATGAAGAAGAGTACGTGGCGGACCTTAGGGAAAGGCTTAGGGACATACACCAAAGGACCAGAAGCCAGATTAAGATAACGAGCGACCGCATGAAGACCAGGTATGATGCCAAGGCAACAACGTCAGGATTCCAGGAAGGAGATCTAGTGTGGCTGTATAATCCCCATCGCCAAAAGGGGAAATCACCTAAATTGCAGCGGAACTGGGAGGGTCCATACAGAATAGTAACCCGCATCAACGATGTTGTCTACCGCATCCAGCGAGGACCAAGGGCCAAAATGAAAGTGGTTCATGTGGACCGACTGAGTCGATACAATGGCCGAAGTGAGGACGCACTTGTTCGGGACGAACAAGTCTAAGAGGGGGGCAGTGTAACATCGTCTAAAAGTATGCAACAATAATGTAGAATAATAACTACGCTCCTACAGCCCATTCCAAACTGTACTTTCATTCGAGGTTCGCAATAGCTGACAATGCCACGGATAAAGAGAGAATTATAACTGGAAGAAATGATTGTCATCTTGGAATTATTTCCAGTGGTCGAAGAATTTGCTAGAAGTTTCTGGCTATCTGAAACTTCTGCTATATAAGGACAGATGGCGATCAATAGGAAAGACAGTGATTTTTAAACTGTGGCGAAGAGATTAGAAAAGTGATAATAGGCGAAGTTGTAATTTTGTGATAAATTGAAAGTTGAGAGTGAACAAGAAAAAGTAATTAGTTTGGATTTGTAAATTAAGTAATTGAAAGGAGATAAAGTGATTTGAGAGGAAAGAGACCTTGTAAGAAAAGAATTTGCGAAGAATAGTATAGTGTGAACTTGAATTGTTCTATAGAGTAGAAAATAAAGAAATAAATTTCACAGAATATCGTTTTATCTACTCGAGCCGTAGCCTGCATATTACAATACGATTTTTGAAATGATTTTTAGAGCGCTTTGAAATCCCTCTTACTTCAGTTAATTCAAAATAAATTTCTTTAGTTCTACTCTCTTAGAACATCACTTAATATATGACATACATTTATCTGACAATCTTCTTTTATACATTTGCCAATATTCCAATTATTTAAATAAACATTCACCTATATGATATGCAATTTATATGATTTATGACAAAGAAGACAAAATCTATCATACAGTTTTTATGTTTATCTGCAAATGTATGAGTTTGCATATGTTGTAAATACTCTTATTCATCATCATTTCTGGAGTATTTGTAACATATTGTAACATCGTCTAAAAGTATGCAACAATAATGTAGAATAATAACTACGCTCCTACAGCCCATTCCAAACTGTACTTTCATTCGAGGTTCGCAATAGCTGACAACGCCACGGATAAAGAGAGAATTATAACTGGAAAAAATGATTGTCATCTTGGAATTATTTCCAGTGGTCGAAGAATTTGCTAGAAGTTTCTGGCTATCTGAAACTTCTGCTATATAAGGACAGATGGCGATCAGTAAAGAGGACAGTTGGTTTAGAACCGTGGCGAAGAGATTGGAAAAGTGATAATGGGCGAAGTTGTAATTTGGTGATAAATTGAAAGTTGAGAGTGAACAAGAAAAAGTAATTAGTTTGGATTTGTAAATTAAGTAATTGAAAGGAGATAAAGTGATTTGAGAGGAAAGAGACCTTGTAAGAAAAGAATTTGCGAAGAATAGTATAGTGTGAACTTGAATTGTTCTATAGAGTAGAAAATAAAGAAATAAATTTCACAGAATATCGTTTTATATACTCGAGCCGTAGCCTGCATATTACATTGGTGTCAGAAGCTGGGATAAAACTTATTCTGTGAATAACTATTTCCGTGGTGTGAAATTGCACAAGAAAAAAAAAAAAAAAAAAAAACGATTTCTGCGTTGAGTTAATTAGTTGCGCAAAATGGGTCGCAAATTGGGAAAACTAACTATAATTCAACTAAAGGCAGAACTCAGTAAGCGGAATCTCGACACAACTGGGGGAAAAGATGCCCTACTGATTCGTCTGGAAGAAGCAGTAACGCAGGAAGGTGAAAATCCGCATGACATAGAGTTTGACGTGGAAGAGGAACCAGCAAGTACAGTAGCCGACCCGGGTATAACAAGTCTGCTCCTGCAACTTAAGTTAGTCATGGACGAACAAAAGAAAGCAATAGAAGATCAAAGTCATAAGCTCGATGACCAAAGGAATTCTCTAGAACTTAAGTTGGATGAACAAAAGAAAGCAATGGATGAACAAAAGAAAGCAATGGACGAACAAAAGAAAGCAATGGACGAACAAAAGAATTCTCTAGATGCTCTGGAAAGTAAACTTGATGAGCAAAACAAGAACTTGGAATCCAAATTCGAAGTGATCGAAGAGAAAATCGAGAAGGTAGAGACGCAACTCGAAAAAGTCGAAACTAGATTCGATGAAAACTTTGAGAAGCATGAAACTCAGTTCGGGAAAATAGAGACTCAGTTCGAAAAAGTAGAAAAACAAGTCGAAAATCTTACTAAGGAACTCAGCAACGTGAAGAGACAGAAAGCACGGGACTATTCCACCGACGGTCTGAGAAGAAAGGAGATGCAGCCTCCTATCTTCGATGGTCAAACATCATGGCCAATTTATAAAAGGCAATTCGAAGCGGCCGCAATGACCAATAGCTGGGACGATGAAGAGAAGTCCATTGCACTCACACTTGCACTGAGGGGTCCAGCTGCGGAGCTCTTGCAGACCATCCCGGAAGATAAACAGCAGAACTACGACTCTCTGGTTCAGGCTATCGAAATGCGGTTTTGGGATGAACACATGCAGCAGGTGTACAGGGTTCAGCTGCGTAGTCGAGTCCAAAAAAGGGGGGAAACGCTCCAACAGTTGCAAGCGGATATAGAGCGACTAGCAAATCTTTCATACCCTAAAGCCGGTGAGGAGCTTATCAACGAAATGGCGGTGGAAGCTTTTATTCAGGCCATAGAGGACAGACAACTGCAAATGGCTGTAAGGATGGCTGAAAAGCGAACACTCCCCGAGGCATTGGCATTCGCTTTGTCAATGAAGGCTGCGGACCAAGCATACCAGGGAATACACCGTGTCAGGGAAATGTCCGTCGTGGAATGCTCATGCCAGAGAACAGCCGTCATGGATGAAGACAGAGCTCGCGGAAGTCAAATCCGTTGCTGGAATTGCAACCAAACCGGACAAATTCAACGGCAGTGCAGAAGTGCACCTAGGCGAAGAAATTGTCCACATTGCGGAAGTAGGAGAAGCAGAGAGGAAGCATCCGGCGGTGATAACATCCATCCTGTCGGTCAAGACTTCCCAAAACCAGCAGTCGGGAAATGCGTAAGGACCAACTTCGCGGGTCAGAAGTTGGTTGCTGGAATCGAGGCCCCCAGGATCACCATTCAAGTTTCGCAAACCAAACGGGGTAACAAGAGCCTGACAGTGGAGGCACTAATCCACAAGAAGAAGTGCGTAGCCACCATCGACACAGGCGCCACTGCCTCCATTGTAAGAAGAGATATCGTCAGAAGCGCCTGGCTGCACAACACCAACAGCTACTGCCTGAAGACTGCAACAGGGGAAATGGCGAAGGTATTTGGAGAAGTTTGTCTTACGATTACTCTGGCGGGACTGACGTTCTCCCATGCATTTCTGGTGGCAGATATATGCGACGAGTGCATCATCGGAATAGACTTCATGAAAGCAAATGAAATAATCTTGGACATCGGGATGCAAGTACTGAGGTATCGAAATGTGGAGATTCCGATGGTGTACGGAAACGAGAATGTCGTAACTCTCAGGACAGTCATCAGCAAAGACGAAGTTTTGCCGCCGTCTTCAGAGACAATCATTTGGACGAAGCTGGAAGGTGATCTTGGGAGCCACCGATTCTACATAGTAGAACCAGACCCGGAGAAGAATTCTCAAGACTACATCGTGGGAAAGACGTTAGTCGAACCAAAGAACACCATGGTTCCAGTGAGAGTTTTGAACGCAAGACCACACACTGTCAAACTAAGGCGAGGGGAGGTGACTGGAAAATGCACGCCGATTACCGCCGTCGCAACAATATCTGAACGTGGTCCTCCAAAACCTCTCCCATCACCTTGGACAGCGGAAACGAGAGAGACGATTCTCCAGTCCAGTGAGCTGAATCAGGAGCAGCGAACTATGGCAGAGAATCTTATCAATGAGTACGCTGATGTATTTGCCTCACAGGACGGAGAATACGGCCGAACACACCTGGTACAACATCGAGTAGACACTGGTGATACTAGACCAATTCGTCAGCCTGCTAGGCGCCTTCCATTGGCAAAGCAGACAGAAGTTGCAGAGATGGTGTCGGCAATGGAGAAAGAAGGTCTGATTGAAAGTTCCAAAAGTCCGTGGGCATCACCGGTTGTACTGGTTAAGAAGAAAGATGGCAGCACGCGGTTCTGCGTGGACTATCGGCAGCTCAATTACGTCACCAAGAAAGACAGCTACCCTCTGCCACGGATTGACGACACGCTAGACACACTATCAGGAGCCCGATGGTTTTCCACTCTCGACTTGAAGAGTGGCTACTGGCAGGTACAGATCCATCCAGAAGACCGGGAGAAAACCGCCTTCACCGCAGGAAATGGGCTATGGCAATTCACGGTAATGCCATTCGGGCTGTGCAATGCTCCGGCGACTTTCGAGCGATTGATGGAATGTGTCCTGCAAGGGTTAACATGGAAAACCTGTTTGGTATACTTGGATGATGTCATCGTCGTAGGAAAATCGTTTGCGCAACACCGAGACAATCTAAGGGATGTGTTTCAAAGGCTTCGAAGTGCCCACCTGAAGCTCAACCCCAAGAAGTGCGCCCTGTTTAGAGCGGAAGTCAAGTACTTGGGGCACATAATTTCAGCGAAAGGAGTGAGAACCGATCCAGAGAAGGTCGAAGCGGTGAAAAACTGGCCAGTCCCCAAAGACAAACACCAACTAAGGAGCTTCCTGGGCCTAGCCACCTACTACAGACGGTTCGTGAAGGATTTTGCCGGGATCGCAAAGAACCTGCACCAGTTGACGGAAAAGGGAAAACAATTCAAATGGACAATTGAGTGCGAGAAGAGCTTCAAGGCACTTAAACAACGGCTATGCGATGCCCCGGTACTGGCTTACCCCACTCCCGGGGAAACGTTCATTGTGGATGCAGATGCTAGTAATGTTGGGGTAGGAGCCGTACTCTCCCAGGTGCATGACGGCCAAGAGAAGGTGGTTGCGTACTTCAGCAAGGTGCTCTCTAAGCCAGAAAGGAACTACTGCGTGACAAGGAGAGAACTTCTAGCTTTGATCTTGGCTACGAAGCATTTTCACAAATACCTCTACGGGAGGAAGTTCGTTCTTCGCACAGACCATGCAGCCTTAAAATGGCTATTACAGTTCAAGAGTCCTGAGGGTCAGGTCGCAAGATGGATCGAAAGGCTGCAAATCTACGACTACGAAATACAGCATCGTAAAGGAAAACTCCACTCTAATGCGGATGCACTGTCCCGGAGACCATGCAGAACGGATTGTAAACATTGTGCGCGTCAGGAAGAACGGGAGCTGGTTTCCATCCAAAGAATGAGAGCCGAACCTATCGCCGGCTGGAGCGTAGATGAGATCCGGAACGCTCAGAAGGAAGACCCGGATATCGAGCCGATTCTGGCCTGGAAGGAGAACATGGAGAAACCGGATCATCAGGACATCTCTCACAGAAGCCCGACCTTAAAGGCATATTTTGCGCAGTGGGACTCCCTCCATGTCCAAGAAGGTGTTCTGAGAAGAAAATGGGAATCCTCCGACGGAAAGTCGTTTGTAATGCAGCTTGTAGTACCGCGGACGAGGGTCAAGGAGGTGTTACAGGAAATGCATGGCGGGGCGTCCGGAGGCCACTTGGGAGTGAATAAGACGCTAGAAAAGGTACGAGAACGTTTTTATTGGTTAAAAGCGAAGGAAGATATCGAAGACTGGTGCAGAGAATGCGACGTGTGTGCAGCTAGTAAGGGTCCGAGAACCAAAACTCGAGGTAAGATGCACCAATACAACGTGGGAGCACCTTTCGAACGAATCGCCATTGACATCGCAGGGCCCTTTCCGGAAACCGACAATGGTAATCGGTATATACTCGTAGTGATGGACTACTTCAGTAAGTGGCCGGAAGCGTTTCCGATCCCTAACCAGGAAGCCAGAACAGTGGCGGAGCAGATCGTCTACAATTGGGTTAGCAGATTCGGTGTGCCCTTGGAATTGCATTCTGACCAAGGGAGGAACTTCGAGTCAAGAATCTTCCAAGAGATGTGTCAACTACTCGGAATCAAAAAGACAAGGACAACCCCGCTTCATCCACAGTCGGACGGTATGGTGGAGCGTTTCAATAGGACTTTGGACGAACATCTCTCGAAGGTCGTAGGTGACTACCAACGGGATTGGGACCGGCAGATTCCCTTGTTTTTGATGGCCTATAGAAGTGCCGTGCATAGCACTACTCGACATACGCCGTTCGAAATCTTATTTGGTGGAATAGCTCGTTTACCCAGTGAGGTGAAATTTGGATCTCCTACCAATGAGCCCAGAAATGAAGAAGAGTACGTGGCGGACCTTAGGGAAAGGCTTAGGGACATACACCAAAGGACCAGAAGCCAGATTAAGATAACGAGCGACCGCATGAAGACCAGGTATGATGCCAAGGCAACAACGTCAGGATTCCAGGAAGGAGATCTAGTGTGGCTGTATAATCCCCATCGCCAAAAGGGGAAATCACCTAAATTGCAGCGGAACTGGGAGGGTCCATACAGAATAGTAACCCGCATCAACGATGTTGTCTACCGCATCCAGCGAGGACCAAGGGCCAAAATGAAAGTGGTTCATGTGGACCGACTGAGTCGATACAATGGCCGAAGTGAGGACGCACTTGTTCGGGACCAACAAGTCTAAGAGGGGGGCAGTGTAACATCGTCTAAAAGTATGCAACAATAATGTAGAATAATAACTACGCTCCTACAGCCCATTCCAAACTGTACTTTCATTCGAGGTTCGCAATAGCTGACAATGCCACGGATAAAGAGAGAATTATAACTGGAAGAAATGATTGTCATCTTGGAATTATTTCCAGTGGTCGAAGAATTTGCTAGAAGTTTCTGGCTATCTGAAACTTCTGCTATATAAGGACAGATGGCGATCAATAGGAAAGACAGTGATTTTTAAACTGTGGCGAAGAGATTAGAAAAGTGATAATAGGCGAAGTTGTAATTTTGTGATAAATTGAAAGTTGAGAGTGAACAAGAAAAAGTAATTAGTTTGGATTTGTAAATTAAGTAATTGAAAGGAGATAAAGTGATTTGAGAGGAAAGAGACCTTGTAAGAAAAGAATTTGCGAAGAATAGTATAGTGTGAACTTGAATTGTTCTATAGAGTAGAAAATAAAGAAATAAATTTCACAGAATATCGTTTTATCTACTCGAGCCGTAGCCTGCATATTACATTGGTGTCAGAAGCTGGGATAAAACTTATTCTGTGAATAACTATTTCCGTGGTGTGAAATTGCACAAGAAAAAAAAAAAAAAAAAAAAACGATTTCTGCGTTGAGTTAATTAGTTGCGCAAAATGGGTCGCAAATTGGGAAAACTAACTATAATTCAACTAAAGGCAGAACTCAGTAAGCGGAATCTCGACACAACTGGGGGAAAAGATGCCCTACTGATTCGTCTGGAAGAAGCAGTAACGCAGGAAGGTGAAAATCCGCATGACATAGAGTTTGACGTGGAAGAGGAACCAGCAAGTACAGTAGCCGACCCGGGTATAACAAGTCTGCTCCTGCAACTTAAGTTAGTCATGGACGAACAAAAGAAAGCAATAGAAGATCAAAGTCATAAGCTCGATGACCAAAGGAATTCTCTAGAACTTAAGTTGGATGAACAAAAGAAAGCAATGGATGAACAAAAGAAAGCAATGGACGAACAAAAGAAAGCAATGGACGAACAAAAGAATTCTCTAGATGCTCTGGAAAGTAAACTTGATGAGCAAAACAAGAACTTGGAATCCAAATTCGAAGTGATCGAAGAGAAAATCGAGAAGGTAGAGACGCAACTCGAAAAAGTCGAAACTAGATTCGATGAAAACTTTGAGAAGCATGAAACTCAGTTCGGGAAAATAGAGACTCAGTTCGAAAAAGTAGAAAAACAAGTCGAAAATCTTACTAAGGAACTCAGCAACGCGAAGAGACAGAAAGCACGGGAATATTCCACCGACGGTCTGAGAAGAAAGGAGATGCAGCCTCCTATCTTCGATGGTCAAACATCATGGCCAATTTATAAAAGGCAATTCGAAGCGGCCGCAATGACCAATAGCTGGGACGATGAAGAGAAGTCCATTGCACTCACACTTGCACTGAGGGGTCCAGCTGCGGAGCTCTTGCAGACCATCCCGGAAGATAAACAGCAGAACTACGACTCTCTGGTTCAGGCTATCGAAATGCGGTTTGGGGATGAACACATGCAGCAGGTGTACAGGGTTCAGCTGCGTAGTCGAGTCCAAAAAAGGGGGGAAACGCTCCAACAGTTGCAAGCGGATATAGAGCGACTAGCAAATCTTTCATACCCTAAAGCCGGTGAGGAGCTTATCAACGAAATGGCGGTGGAAGCTTTTATTCAGGCCATAGAGGACAGACAACTGCAAATGGCTGTAAGGATGGCTGAAAAGCGAACACTCCCCGAGGCATTGGCATTCGCTTTGTCAATGAAGGCTGCGGACCAAGCATACCAGGGAATACACCGTGTCAGGGAAATGTCCGTCGTGGAATGCTCATGCCAGAGAACAGCCGTCATGGATGAAGACAGAGCTCGCGGAAGTCAAATCCGTTGCTGGAATTGCAACCAAACCGGACAAATTCAACGGCAGTGCAGAAGTGCACCTAGGCGAAGAAATTGTCCACATTGCGGAAGTAGGAGAAGCAGAGAGGAAGCATCCGGCGGTGATAACATCCATCCTGTCGGTCAAGACTTCCCAAAACCAGCAGTCGGGAAATGCGTAAGGACCAACTTCGCGGGTCAGAAGTTGGTTGCTGGAATCGAGGCCCCCAGGATCACCATTCAAGTTTCGCAAACCAAACGGGGTAACAAGAGCCTGACAGTGGAGGCACTAATCAACAAGAAGAAGTGCGTAGCCACCATCGACACAGGCGCCACTGCCTCCATTGTAAGAAGAGATATCGTCAGAAGCGCCTGGCTGCACAACACCAACAGCTACTGCCTGAAGACTGCAACAGGGGAAATGGCGAAGGTATTTGGAGAAGTTTGTCTTACGATTACTCTGGCGGGACTGACGTTCTCCCATGCATTTCTGGTGGCAGATATATGCAACGAGTGCATCATCGGAATAGACTTCATGAAAGCAAATGAAATAATCTTGGACATCGGGATGCAAGTACTGAGGTATCGAAATGTGGAGATTCCGATGGTGTACGGAAACGAGAATGTCGTAACTCTCAGGACAGTCATCAGCAAAGACGAAGTTTTGCCGCCGTCTTCAGAGACAATCATTTGGACGAAGCTGGAAGGTGATCTTGGGAGCCACCGATTCTACATAGTAGAACCAGACCCGGAGAAGAATTCTCAAGACTACATCGTGGGAAAGACGTTAGTCGAACCAAAGAACACCATGGTTCCAGTGAGAGTTTTGAACGCAAGACCACACACTGTCAAACTAAGGCGAGGGGAGGTGACTGGAAAATGCACGCCGATTACCGCCGTCGCAACAATATCTGAACGTGGTCCTCCAAAACCTCTCCCATCACCTTGGACAGCGGAAACGAGAGAGACGATTCTCCAGTCCAGTGAGCTGAATCAGGAGCAGCGAACTATGGCAGAGAATCTTATCAATGAGTACGCTGATGTATTTGCCTCACAGGACGGAGAATACGGCCGAACACACCTGGTACAACATCGAGTAGACACTGGTGATACTAGACCAATTCGTCAGCCTGCTAGGCGCCTTCCATTGGCAAAGCAGACAGAAGTTGCAGAGATGGTGTCGGCAATGGAGAAAGAAGGTCTGATTGAAAGTTCCAAAAGTCCGTGGGCATCACCGGTTGTACTGGTTAAGAAGAAAGATGGCAGCACGCGGTTCTGCGTGGACTATCGGCAGCTCAATTACGTCACCAAGAAAGACAGCTACCCTCTGCCACGGATTGACGACACGCTAGACACACTATCAGGAGCCCGATGGTTTTCCACTCTCGACTTGAAGAGTGGCTACTGGCAGGTACAGATCCATCCAGAAGACCGGGAGAAAACCGCCTTCACCGCAGGAAATGGGCTATGGCAATTCACGGTAATGCCATTCGGGCTGTGCAATGCTCCGGCGACTTTCGAGCGATTGATGGAATGTGTCCTGCAAGGGTTAACATGGAAAACCTGTTTGGTATACTTGGATGATGTCATCGTCGTAGGAAAATCGTTTGCGCAACACCGAGACAATCTAAGGGATGTGTTTCAAAGGCTTCGAAGTGCCCACCTGAAGCTCAACCCCAAGAAGTGCGCCCTGTTTAGAGCGGAAGTCAAGTACTTGGGGCACATAATTTCAGCGAAAGGAGTGAGAACCGATCCAGAGAAAGTCGAAGCGGTGAAAAACTGGCCAGTCCCCAAGGATAAACACCAACTAAGGAGCTTCCTGGGCCTAGCCACCTACTACAGACGGTTGGTGAAGGATTTTGCCGGGATCGCAAAGAACCTGCACCAGTTGACGGAAAAGGGAAAACAATTCAAATGGACAATTGAGTGCGAGAAGAGCTTCAAGGCACTTAAACAACGGCTATGCGATGCCCCGATACTGGCTTACCCCACTCCCGGGGAAACGTTCATTGTGGATGCAGATGCTAGTAATGTTGGGGTAGGAGCCGTACTCTCCCAGGTGCATGACGGCCAAGAGAAGGTGGTTGCGTACTTCAGCAAGGTGCTCTCTAAGCCAGAAAGGAACTACTGCGTGACAAGGAGAGAACTTCTAGCTTTGATCTTGGCTACGAAGCATTTTCACAAATACCTCTACGGGAGGAAGTTCGTTCTTCGCACAGACCATGCAGCCTTAAAATGGCTATTACAGTTCAAGAGTCCTGAGGGTCAGGTCGCAAGATGGATCGAAAGGCTGCAAATCTACGACTACGAAATACAGCATCGTAAAGGGAAACTCCACTCTAATGCGGATGCACTGTCCCGGAGACCATGCAGAACGGATTGTAAACATTGTGCGCGTCAGGAAGAACGGGAGCTGGTTTCCATCCAAAGAATGAGAGCCGAACCTATCGCCGGCTGGAGCGTAGATGAGATCCGGAACGCTCAGAAGGAAGACCCGGATATCGAGCCGATTCTGGCCTGGAAGGAGAACATGGAGAAACCGGATCATCAGGACATCTCTCACAGAAGCCCGACCTTAAAGGCATATTTTGCGCAGTGGGACTCCCTCCATGTCCAAGAAGGTGTTCTGAGAAGAAAATGGGAATCCTCCGACGGAAAGTCGTTTGTAATGCAGCTTGTAGTACCGCGGACGAGGGTCAAGGAGGTGTTACAGGAAATGCATGGCGGGGCGTCCGGAGGCCACTTGGGAGTGAATAAGACGCTAGAAAAGGTACGAGAATGTTTTTATTGGTTAAAAGCGAAGGAAGATATCGAAGACTGGTGCAGAGAATGCGACGTGTGTGCAGCTAGTAAGGGTCCGAGAACCAAAACTCGAGGTAAGATGCACCAATACAACGTGGGAGCACCTTTCGAACGAATCGCCATTGACATCGCAGGGCCCTTTCCGGAAACCGACAATGGTAATCGGTATATACTCGTAGTGATGGACTACTTCAGTAAGTGGCCGGAAGCGTTTCCGATCCCTAACCAGGAAGCCAGAACCGTGGCGGAGCAGATCGTCTACAATTGGGTTAGCAGATTCGGTGTGCCCTTGGAATTGCATTCTGACCAAGGGAGGAACTTCGAGTCAAGAATCTTCCAAGAGATGTGTCAACTACTCGGAATCAAAAAGACAAGGACAACCCCGCTTCATCCACAGTCGGACGGTATGGTGGAGCGTTTCAATAGGACTTTGGACGAACATCTCTCGAAGGTCGTAGGTGACTACCAACGGGATTGGGACCGGCAGATTCCCTTGTTTTTGATGGCCTATAGAAGTGCCGTGCATAGCACTACTCGACATACGCCGTTCGAAATCTTATTTGGTGGAATAGCTCGTTTACCCAGTGAGGTGAAATTTGGATCTCCTACCAATGAGCCCAGAAATGAAGAAGAGTACGTGGCGGACCTTAGGGAAAGGCTTAGGGACATACACCAAAGGACCAGAAGCCAGATTAAGATGACGAGCGACCGCATGAAGACCAGGTATGATGCCAAGGCAACAACGTCAGGATTCCAGGAAGGAGATCTAGTGTGGCTGTATAATCCCCATCGCCAAAAGGGGAAATCACCTAAATTGCAGCGGAACTGGGAGGGTCCATACAGAATAGTAACCCGCATCAACGATGTTGTCTACCGCATCCAGCGAGGACCAAGGGCCAAAATGAAAGTGGTTCATGTGGACCGACTGAGTCGATACAATGGTCGAAGTGAGGACGCACTTGTTCGGGACGAACAAGTCTAAGAGGGGGGCAGTGTAACATCGTCTAAAAGTATGCAACAATAATGTAGAATAATAACTACGCTCCTACAGCCCATTCCAAACTGTACTTTCATTCGAGGTTCGCAATAGCTGACAACGCCACGGATAAAGAGAGAATTATAACTGGAAAAAATGATTGTCATCTTGGAATTATTTCCAGTGGTCGAAGAATTTGCTAGAAGTTTCTGGCTATCTGAAACTTCTGCTATATAAGGACAGATGGCGATCAATAAAGAGGACAGTTGATTTAGAACCGTGGCGAAGAGATTGGAAAAGTGATAATGGGCGAAGTTGTAATTTGGTGATAAATTGAAAGTTGAGAGTGAACAAGAAAAAGTAATTAGTTTGGATTTGTAAATTAAGTAATTGAAAGGAGATAAAGTGATTTGAGAGGAAAGAGACCTTGTAAGAAAAGAATTTGCGAAGAATAGTATAGTGTGAACTTGAATTGTTCTATAGAGTAGAAAATAAAGAAATAAATTTCACAGAATATCGTTTTATCTACTCGAGCCGTAGCCTGCATATTACAATATGATGGATTTCATTTGTTTATTTCGTTTAGAAGTGGGTTGTAAAATAACAATTTGGTGCTAGTTGATTTTCTTCTTCTGGAAACATTACAAATTCGTTATCAGGTGTCAGGTTGTCTTCAATAACTTTAACTAAATTTTTTGGAAATTCGTGATGAAATTTACGAAATAGTTAGATTTTTATTCAAATCAAAATCATTTGCTTCGTCTAAAGATTGATTATACAATTCTTTAAAATTATCACTTGCAGGTGAATTCATTTTGATTGGAAATTTTTCTCTATTCAATGTGTTTTCACCAAACTAACTTTAGATACATATTAATCATGAAACGATCAATTAGGTATTTATTGGATTTAATGTGATGACTTGTATATTGGAAAGGAAACCACAAATTCTTGTGGTAAATAATGCTGGACATTTAGCACTAGATATATTGTGAGGCACAAACATTTGTTTATTTACGCTAAAACACTACTTTACACAATTAACCTACCCCAACTGTTCATATAAAATATATCCAAATATATTCCAAATAATTTCAGATAACTATTTTAAAACTCACCGAATCCCAATACCCCGTTTTCCAATCTTCGGTCCCACTCCAAAACTATTTGACATTTCCGATAACCCACCACCCGCCGTCAGACACACAACAACAAACCACAACCCCACACCTAGATACGACACGAGCCACACCACAAAACACTGCTAACGCTAACCATACGATGTCTACCGCATCCAGCGAGGACCAAGGGCCAAAATGAAAGTGGTTCATGTGGACCGACTGAGTCGATACAATGGTCGAAGTGAGGACGCACTTGTTCGGGACGAACAAGTCTAAGAGGGGGGCAGTGTAACATCGTCTAAAAGTATGCAACAATAATGTAGAATAATAACTACGCTCCTACAGCCCATTCCAAACTGTACTTTCATTCGAGGTTCGCAATAGCTGACAACGCCACGGATAAAGAGAGAATTATAACTGGAAAAAATGATTGTCATCTTGGAATTATTTCCAGTGGTCGAAGAATTTGCTAGAAGTTTCTGGCTATCTGAAACTTCTGCTATATAAGGACAGATGGCGATCAATAAAGAGGACAGTTGATTTAGAACCGTGGCGAAGAGATTGGAAAAGTGATAATGGGCGAAGTTGTAATTTGGTGATAAATTGAAAGTTGAGAGTGAACAAGAAAAAGTAATTAGTTTGGATTTGTAAATTAAGTAATTGAAAGGAGATAAAGTGATTTGAGAGGAAAGAGACCTTGTAAGAAAAGAATTTGCGAAGAATAGTATAGTGTGAACTTGAATTGTTCTATAGAGTAGAAAATAAAGAAATAAATTTCACAGAATATCGTTTTATCTACTCGAGCCGTAGCCTGCATATTACAATATGATGGATTTCATTTGTTTATTTCGTTTAGAAGTGGGTTGTAAAATAACAATTTGGTGCTAGTTGATTTTCTTCTTCTGGAAACATTACAAATTCGTTATCAGGTGTCAGGTTGTCTTCAATAACTTTAACTAAATTTTTTGGAAATTCGTGATGAAATTTACGAAATAGTTAGATTTTTATTCAAATCAAAATCATTTGCTTCGTCTAAAGATTGATTATACAATTCTTTAAAATTATCACTTGCAGGTGAATTCATTTTGATTGGAAATTTTTCTCTATTCAATGTGTTTTCACCAAACTAACTTTAGATACATATTAATCATGAAACGATCAATTAGGTATTTATTGGATTTAATGTGATGACTTGTATATTGGAAAGGAAACCACAAATTCTTGTGGTAAATAATGCTGGACATTTAGCACTAGATATATTGTGAGGCACAAACATTTGTTTATTTACGCTAAAACACTACTTTACACAATTAACCTACCCCAACTGTTCATATAAAATATATCCAAATATATTCCAAATAATTTCAGATAACTATTTTAAAACTCACCGAATCCCAATACCCCGTTTTCCAATCTTCGGTCCCACTCCAAAACTATTTGACATTTCCGATAACCCACCACCCGCCGTCAGACACACAACAACAAACCACAACCCCACACCTAGATACGACACGAGCCACACCACAAAACACTGCTAACGCTAACCATACGATGCTACCGTTTTTGTGCTACATTTCATACGCTAGAGGCAACCTAAACAAACTACTTTTTGGGAACAGAAAAATACTTCGGATATTTGGTATGCTGATGAGACCACCGATACCTCCAACGAGCCTAGCGATTTGAGGGATTCTGAGGTTAATTTTTTAACGGAAAATCCCTATTGCCGTATGTCAGGCGGATATAAGCAGGTAAGGAAATTAAGCTTCTCGGAGACACTGGTGCAGCGAAAATTATTATAAATAAAGGAATTTTGAAATCTTAAAGCTATGGAGAAAATTGATAAACCGTTTCTCGTGAACTCAATTCACGGCACGAACAAAGTGACTTCTAAATGTTTTATTAACATATTTAAAAGAAACGCACAATTTTGTATTATGCCGAACGTAGGGACATGTGATGGTACCACAGGGTTTGACTTTTTAAGACAAATTGGCGCATATATTGATGTGAGAAAAGGAAATATACATTACAATGGAACAGACAAATACTGCAAGTGTTAATAATATCTCCATAGATCAGGTAAACATCCCCCTATGCCTATTCCATCCCGTCGGTGATACTGATTTCATCAACAAAGAAATTCCTAATTTGATAGACTGTGGAATTAGAAGACCTTCACGGTCGCCATATAATAACCCGCTGTAGGTAATGGATAAAAAATGTATTGACGGAAATGGATAGCGTAAAATGTCGTTGTTTAATTTAGGAAAGTGTTTTTTTTTTTTTTTTGATGAAAGAGAAAATCTCGAAAGGCACAGTGGAGTTCAAAACCCAAAGTAGTGTGGGACTATAACCACACTAAAAACACCTCCTTGATCATGACCAATCAACTAGTGATCAACAAAAGATTTTATTTTCAATGTTAAGTTGGTTTTGAGATGGTATCATAATTTAAATACGATCTCTCATAATTGTCAAAAAAGTTCATGGGGTTTAGTTCTTCTTAACCTACTAATATTATATCGTATATTTAAGATGTCATTTATCTCAGGATTAATATGCATCTGCAAACGCTCGTTGTGACGCATCGCATACTTTTTAATCACAACTGTTATGGTCAATCTGCAAATCTCGATGCAAGTCACTATATCTAATATACCATGGGGCATTCACTATTCCCCGAAGGACCTTATTCTAAAATGTTTTTATTATTTGTACATTCGTTTTCTTTGTACAACCCCATAATTGGATACCATATGTCCAAACGGGTTTTAGTATCTGATTATATAATAGGATTTTATTCTCAATGGACAGTTCTGAGTTATATCCTAACAACCAATAAAGTTTTAGTTTTTTATTAGATATACTAATATTTACGTCATCCACTTTCTTTTTCACATGCTTCTTCCATTTCAGTTTAGCATCCACATTCATACCTAGATACTTAGCTGTGTTAGAGTAAGGAACTACTTGGTTATTAATAACATTCGTCATATTTTTATTTGTAATATTGATATGAGTGGACTTTGACCGATTAAGTTTAATTTGCCATCGCTGCGTCCAGTCACATATCTAGTTAACTGAATTTTATAGCTTTTCTGTTGCTTTAGTCACACATCCGTATGTTGACGAAGAGCAATGTAGTCTGTGGCTATCATGGTACCACTCGCATGTGGTATATCACTCGTGTATAATAAGTATAGGGTGGGTCCTAGAACGCTTCCCTGTGGAACACCTGCGGAATTACTACTCCTCTAAGTTGAGCACATCCCTACCTCCAAAAATGCTGTGGAAAAACCTGCGTGATATTGATATCGGCAATAATGGTAGTAGAAATTGTTCTTTAGATCCTGATGAACTCAACAATTACTTTCTGGCTAATAATGCAGAGTCCAGCCGTCTGGAGTTTGATTGGAGCTCTGATACTCATGCGCAACATCAAGCTGAATTCGAAGCGGTCTCGGAGGACGAAGTTCTAAGTATTCTTGCATCAATTAAATCGAATGCTACGGGTGACTTGTTCGTACACTGATCATCCCAATAACGTACGCTGAGGTCGTGTCCTGTAGCCTTGACTCGCTATCACAACATAAGCTTCAGGTTGCTTTTAATGATGCAGTGCGATATGTTCATGGTCTTCATAATTATGATAGAATTTCAGTTCTCTCTAGGAACCTGCTAAGTTTTACATTACAGCAGTATTTAAATGCCAGAGCTTGTATATTCCTTCACAAAATTATCAGATCAAAATCACCACCTTAATTATTTTGCAAGCTAGAATTTTCCCGTTCTCGCAGGACTTTTATTATCAATATACCATGCTTTAAGTATCTTAACTCCTCTAGATTGTTTTTCAGGGTTGGGGTCAAAATCCTGAAAACTGAAATCCCGAAAATCCAAAATCCCGAAAAACCAAAATCCTGAAAGGCCAAAATCCCGGAAAAAAATCCCGAAAACTAAATCCCAAAAATTTATATAAAATTAAGAATTTGTCAAATGTTCAAATATATATATATTATATCCACAATGCATAAACAGTAGAATATCTATGGTGGGCATGCTGCCCCTCTGCAACCCCCCTGCTTGGGATCACTGTAGGATTAGCAGTGGGTGTTTCCCTGAGAAAAGCTCGTTACTTTTCGTCACTTGACTTAAAGTCGGGTTTTCATCAAATAAAGCTGTCGATAGGGGAAAAACGGCGTTTTCCGTAAACAAAGGGAAATACGAGTCCTGCAGGCTTCCCTTTGGGCTGGAAAATGCCCCTAATATTTCCCAGCAAGCAATTGATGAAGTCCTAAGAGAAGAAATTGGAAGAAGATGTCACGTTTATATTGATGACGTAATAGTTTTTTCCATGTGTCGTATTTTGGCAAAGCTTTATGAGGCAAATTGCCCCCGAGAAATCGAAGTTTTTCAGGAGTGAAGTGGAATTCTTGTGATTCATTGTGTCTAACAAGGGTATCAAAATATGTCCAGAAAAGGTGAAATATATTGTATACCCTAGAACCCTTCGCAGGCTTCGATCGTTTTTGGGATTATCAGGTTATTATTACTCCTATCGGGAATTCCGAGGGAAAATCGTGAATTTCCATCGGAATCTTTTTTTGCCCGGGAATCAGTTTGACCACCATTAAGATTCGAAAAAATACTTTCGAAATATATTCCAATGTTTTGACAGCGGAAAATCATCAAGTAAACAAAGTAGATTCAAAGGGAATTTCATTTGCAAAGACAATTCAAATGAAATATTGAGTTTTGAATTAAAAGTGAGAAAATTAATAGTTTCAAATATGTTTAGAAGTGCGCATTTCGCTTTAGAGGAGAGGACTCGACAGAGATCAATAAGAAGAAGCTTAAGGGATGCATCTAATCCTTTAGATCTACCACAAACATTGTAAGTAGAAATTAAAAACTTTTCATCTTGTGCTTTTAACCAATTCTCTTAGATTCCAAAATTATTACCGAGTAAATAAGCCAATATTCAAATACTTGTTGAAGTTGCTCGTAGATTCTTTGCCGCAAACCAAAAAATTTGGAGTTTCCCCAGTAGTGAAGTATGCGCATTCTTGGTTGTTGGGTTAGATTTTGATAACGATTTTATTCAATTTTGATTATAAATATGATTCAACTTGTATTTGTAAATAGGAGATGCTGGATATCCATTAGAGCCGTGGCTTTTAACTCCATATTGCACACCCGAAGGAGCTTCACCTGAAAGCCCATGCGCGAGGCCGCAATATCATTGAAAGAACCAACGGTGTTCTTAAAAATAGATGGAGGTGCTTGTTAGGAGCCAGGGAATTACACTACCTACCAAATAAAGTGACACAAATTACGAATGTTTGCTGTGCACTCCACAACATTTGTATATATTACAAGACCGATATCACCATCACTATTCCAACAACTCTTATTCTCATAGATGAAAACGAAAGCAGCAGACAGACCTGAAATCGCTATGACAAGTAATTCAGAGCACATGGCCGAAGCACAACGTATTAGAAGACAAATATCATGTGTTAAATATCAATGCATTGTAAAATTAGTATATTAATATGAATAAAACAGAACGACAATATGTAAAGTATATTAATATAAGTAAAACAGAAATATGTAAATAATATCATTGAAGTCTTTTTAATTTTTCCTCTTCTATTTCCAGAATACAATGTTTGTGTTCTAGCTTTGCCACTATTTCTTGTTTTCTCAGCTTTTCCACCTCAGCATTGTTGCGTTGATTTTCTTCTATTTCATGCCTTTTAAGATCCTCCATTTCATTATTATGGCGCCTTGTTTCCTGCAGAGCCAGGTTTTGTCGACCATATAGCCAATTAATGGAACGATATATTTTTTTAATGTTCGCCTCCATTTCTAATTGGTGATTTTTCAAAATTAAAAAAGCTTCACGAATCTGGTCACACAGTTCACGTTGTAGTTGAATCTCTTTTTCTAAAAGATCACTTGTGCTAGTTTTCTGCTGGCCTTTTTGTTTTGTTTTATTAATACTATTAGCCGAGTCATCTAAGTCCACAGTTCTTCTATCCGGCTGTGCGCAGTCATCATCAGAATTAAAAAGCCATTCTGTTAACTGTGCTTCGTCAAAATCTGAAGATTGCTGATTGCATTGCAAAGTTTTTTTGATTTGCGATAATCCTGCGGGTATGTTCTCTTTTTGTGAATCATTGCAATCTTCCAATTTTCGTTGCAAGAAGGTAAACCGAATCGCTTTGCATCTGAAGAACCTCCAACCGACTCACCCATTACACATATATTTACTATTGCTTCTCCTGTCATCTGTATTCTTTTTAAGGTCTTCCCCCCATTGCATTTTTTAACTTTAGATTCTCAGACATCTTCTTTCTAAGGTTTTTTTTTTTTTTTTTTTGTCATTCAAAACAAAAATATTTTGTAATTTTTAAAATTAATGACTACATATACGAAGATTAAACCTACCTTTCTCCACTCAATTGTAAACTTCATGGGTGGCCCTGCAATGTTCATTCCCTTCCCCAAGGTTCTCCAAAAACGGTTTAGGTACTTCCTTTTTTCTTTGTGTAAATCCATTTGCTATGTCCGCAAAATTTTCCATTTGATCTACAATTATCTGTAGTTTTTTGTATTAGTTGTTGCGGTTGACCTTCATTGAAACAGACAATAATCATTATTTTGATAAATATTTGACAGAAAAAAACTTACACGTTGCTTTTAAGCCAAAGTTCCCAAATAAATGATATTTCCATCGCAAATTTATTCACGATACCTATTTTTCCGTCGGAATTTTTAATTCTCTTTGGAAAATTATTCACGATACCTATTTTACGAAAAAGGGAAACATTTCGGGGGAAATATTATTCCCGATAGGGGTGTATAGGTGCTTTATCAGGAATTACGCGCAAATTACCAAGCCATTGACAAAATATTTGCGGGGGGAGAATGGTAAAATAGCTACAAATCAAAACTTATCGAAATAGAATTAGAGGAGCACGCACTCTACTCGTTCGGTAGAATAAAAAACAACGACTATAACAAACCGGTTAATCTAATCACTTACAGTATGTGGCCATTGAATTATGACCGATGAGAAATATATGCGATTTTTCGCTTTGACCGGAAATAAAAACAAAATTAATTGGATTATTTAAAATCTTGTTGCACATATTTATTGTTACATGGCATAACAGTTATTACAAAGTAAAAAAAGTTATTAAATCATAATACTTAGTACTACCGCCTTTGTGTTTTAGTACCTCCTTTATTCGTTTGGGCATGCTTTCAATGCATTTCACAACCATTTCTTTTATAGCGCGCTCGTTTTTTCAGACATCTTCAATGTTCTGCTTGAGCTCTTCTATGGTATTGTTTCTTCGACTATAAACGCGAGATTTTAGGTAGGCCTAGCAGTTCTCAATCGGGTTCTCAAGTCCGGAAGTTCATGGAATCCAAGCATTTCATGATTGCTTTGGATGTGTGGCATGGAGCTCCATCTTGCATAAAGACGTATTCTTCTCTGGGAGAGTCTAATGTATTCAAATACGGCCGAGGAACTTTCCTCAGGACGTGAATATGTTGATTGGAGTCCATTGTTCCATCAACGTAATAAATTTGCCCCGTACCTTCGCATGTTATGCAACTCCAAATCATCACAGACGGTGGGGGATGAATTTGACCGTCTCCGTCTCGGCTTCAAAGCGACACTCATCGCTAAAGACAACCTAAAATAAAATTGTGATTACGGGAATATTACTAAAACCGTTTCAACTTTTATTGTGAAAAGAAATTTTAAGAAAAAATTAACTTACCTTGTTCCAATAGACACTCTCGCAGTCTCTGTCAAGTTGTGCCCAATACAATCGCCATTTTCGCATGACGTTGGTCAATTTGGGCTTCTTTGCTTGTCTCCTACAGACCAAGGAATTTTCCTTAAATCGACGCCGCAGTGTTCTCAACGATATGTCGATTCCAGCTTCGTTAAAATTCTTCAAAATGCAGTAAGCTGGTGCATTACGTTCCCGTAGAGCTTTATGAACGATTTTCCGGTCAGTCATTTTTATTTTTTTGCTACAATTTTGCCGATTATTTGACGCAATCAAGGTTGAACTGCCTAGTATGTCAACGTGTTTTGCTATGTTGACTACTGAAGTCTTCTCAATTCCAACAATCTCTGCTATTTTAGCATAGCTGGACTTCTTCTCAATCAACAAAGTAGCAATTTGTGATTTTCGACAAAAATGTCGGCTTTCTTACCCATATTGACAAACATCAATTAAAATAAAGTTCCCGACTTTCTTTGAGTTATAAATATATATTAATTTTCAAAGAAATATTTAATGCTACTAACTACTACTTTTTTAATTTAAGTCACAAATTACTTTTCAACTTATTAAAATACTCTTTTACAACCGTCAACTGCGAGCTAAAAGAGAATCATAATAAAAGCAAGTTAAAACCTGTTTATGTGTTTGTGCGCATTTATAGTATGCAAGTTAAGAACACACATAAAATTTCTTCAACATCCCCATAATGCATACCCATACTCAATCCACACGTCAGCATCTCAAATAGAAACATTGGTTCACCCTGCACGCCCACACTCAATCCACACTCCAGCATCCTATTCGACACCTGCACATTTTTATCATGCTCCAGATTCATGCTGCTGACATTGCGTCTGGAGAGAACTGGACACCGCCAGCATTCCGTCACGTTCGCTATGCTCTCTTCTGTTAAGTTAGACATTAAGTAGATTATAAGATCAATGTGTAATCAGTTGTAATTTTGAGTTGAAATAAAGCGGAGGTTTTCCTCCTAAAAATAATTTTGTTAAATCTTTTTAATGAGATAAATTTAACTGGCGCCCGAGCAGGGACAGTGAAAGCGCGTGTGAAAAAAAAGTGAATTAAAAACAATGATCCTAAGAAAGTCGCGTTTTTTTTCTCTTGAATCGGCAAAATAGTGACCCTAAGAAAGTCGCGTTCCTTTTTTTCTTTTGAATCGGAAAAAGAAGTGATCCTAAGAAAGTCGCGTTCCTTTTTTCTTTTGAATCGGGAAAAGAAGTGATCCTGAGAAAGTCTCCGTATTCAACACATTGCGTTCAGGAAAAGTAAACCTTTTCCGTTTCACTGTCCCAAGAACCCACTCTACTGTACGTGTTCATTGTCCTAAGAAAGTAGTAGAACAAAAGTGTATAGTGCAATTGTTCATTGTCCTAAGAAAGCAATAGAACAAAAGTGTATAGTGCAATTGTCCATTGTCCTACAGTGAAAAAAAAAGATTAAATGAAATAAAAATATTTAGAAATACAGAAACGAAAAAAAGTAATATATAATAAATAATAAGTATATAAGTAACAACTCATTAGGAAGTTTGGTTTAAAACCAAATTATAATTATATTATTGAAATTTTATACATCAAATTAACTTAATCAATTTACACATTATGCCCGACCTTCGTTCAGGCGTGTCTACCGAACCCCTTACACCTCATCCTCCATCTCGTTCTAATATTTCTAACAATCCTGCCACAACCGGCCAATCAAGCGATAATCCAAATAGTTCCTTTCTCTCAAGTGCTTCCAATTCTGAACAACATCAAAATGTTAGAGCAACCCCTGAACTGGAATCTCTTATTTCTGCTATTGTATGTCGAGTTTTCGAAGTGCAAGGAAAAAATTTGATTGAAAATATATTAAACCCAGATAGTAGTAATTTTCCTGGCGTAGATCAGACAATTGCAGTAGAACATAATGACAAACTCACGGAGATGGATAAAATCCCCGACGTGGTCAGATGTTTACGAAACTTCGATGGAGATCCGAGAGAATTCAGTTCATGGCGCAAGAGTGTCGACCGAATTCTCCACATCTACGAACCACTGAAAGGAACTCCCAGATATTTCGGTATACTTAGCGTTATTAGAAATAAAATCATAGGTCACGCAGATGCGGCATTAGAGTCATATAATACACCTCTAAATTGGAAGGCAATATCAAAATGTCTTACAATGCATTACGCCGACAAACGCACGCTAGAATACCAAATGTCATCACTTATTCAAGGAAATTTATCGGTACACGAATTCTACCAAACAGTTTACTCACATTTATCTTTAATTTTGAATAGAATATCGTGTATGGAAATAAGCGGCCAATCTCTATCCTTGTTCACTCAGATATATAGAGATAAGGCGTTAGATACATTTTTCAGAGGACTTAATGGAGACCTGCCAAGATTACTTGGAATGCGAGAGCCAGCTGATCTTCCACAGGCTTTACATCTTTGTTTATGACTAGAAAATCAGAACTTTAGATCAAATTATGCTATGAATGCGCAAGGTACTCTAAGAAGAGCACAACAATCTGCGCCACCTCAATTTTTTTCACGCAGATGACACCACCCACACGTAGTAGGAAATAAAACAACATTCCGACCACAGCAGCCAAATTTTGATCGTCAATTGAACTACAATAACCAAAGACCTGCTCAATACCAATATAGATTCAATCCCCAACCAAACCATTCACCTCCTGTAGCTCGAAATATCTCATCTCATCCTCAGGCCTACAACCAGTCACATGTTCCACAAGTAAAAAATCATTATAGTAATTTACAGGCAGGCCTCATGCCAAATTTCACACCAAGACCACATCCCCCTTTTACACAAAAACCAGTGAAATTCGAACCCAAGAGTTCACAAACCAGAACACATTTTCCGCAAAGATCACAACAGCTTCCCACATCGAACATTGCTCAACGCAACTATCATATTGATGCAACCCAAGACGAAACGGACAGTTATTGTCAAGTATCAGAAAGTGATCCAATCCTTGACGGAACTCTCACCGATTATACTCAACCGGAAACTGAAGAAGTCCTAGAAATTTCTGATGATTTGGAAGAACTTAATTTTTTAGACTAAACAACTCTTCGCTACCGTATTATGAATTTAAGGCGAAGAGTGGAAAATATTTAAAATTTTTACTAGATACAGGTTCAAACAAGAATTATGTGCAATCTTGTTATGTTAGAAACCCAATAATTAATCAAAACCCATTTTTTGCAAATTCTGTTAGCGGCAAAATTAAAGTTACACACCACGCAAATCTTGAAATTATGGGAACATAAATTGGAAAAATTAAATTTTTTATACTTAACGGACTCAACTCTTTTGACGGTATTATTGGAAATGATACTCTAAAGGAGTTGGGAGCTGTCATCCACACTGACAAAAAATATTTTATTCTCAAAGAACAATACTATTTCCCTCTTAAACAACTAAAAACTCAAGCAGTCAATAGCATCAATATACGAACTTCACATCTAAATGCACACCAAAATAAGCAAGTCAAACAAATCATACATACATTTTCTGGTTTATTTAGTGAACCACACAAAAATCTACCTTACATAACAGCGGTAAAAGGTGAAATAAGAACAACCTCCGACGACCCCGTCTACACAAGGCCTTATCCTTATCCAAGGGCGTTAAAAGGTGAAGTAGATAAACTTATAAAAGACCTTTTAGAAAACGGGATAATTCGACCATCGAGATCCCCTTATAGTTCTCCCATTATTATTGTCTCGAAAAAATTGGATACATCAGGAATACAAAAATATCGTTTAGTTGTCGACTATCGCAAATTAAATTTAGTTACAGTCCCAGATAGGTATCCTATTCCGGAAATCAATGATGTCCTGTACAATTTGGGCCAATGTAATTTTTTCACAGTCATTGATCTAAAGAGTGGATTTCACCAAATACCTCTAAAAGAGTCAGATACAGAAAAAACTGTTTTTTCAATAAATAATGGAAAATACGAGTTTACTAGGCTTCCTTTCGGGCTGAAAAATGCCCCATAAATTTTTCAGCGCGCCATCGATGATATCTTACGAGAACATATTGGCATTCGATGTTATGTGTACATCGATGATATTATCATTTTTAGCAAATCCGAAGAACAACACTTCAAAGATCTCAAAATTATATTTCAAATTTTACAAGAAGCCAATGTAAAAGTTCAAATGGATAAGTGCGAATTTCTAAAATCTGAGGTCGAATTCCTCGGGTTTATAGTATCTCAATCGGGAATAAAAACCAACCCTGCAAAAGTCAAAGCCATATCCGAATTTCCAATCCCAAAAACCTTAAGTGATCTCAGATCCTTCCTAGGCATGTCAGGTTATTACAGACGGTATATTTGCGATTACGCAAAGTTAGCGAAACCACTGACATCCCTTCTCAGAGGGGAGGATGGACGAGTGTCCAAATCCCAGTCTAAATTAAAACAGATTTATCTTAACGAAGCTGCACTACAAGCATTTGCAAATATAAAAAATTCCCTCATTTCTAAAGATGTCATGCTTGCTTATCCCGACTTTAACAAACCCTTCGAATTAACCACCGATGCCTCAAACTGTGCACTTGGAGCAGTATTAAGCCAAGAAAGCAAACCAATTATGTTTCTATCCAGAAGTCTTAACAAAACTGAAGAGATATACGCCACCAATGAGAAAGAAATGCTTTCAATAATATGGGCCTTAAGCTCACTTCGTAACTTCCTTTACGGATCAAAGAAAATAATTATATTCACGGATCATCAGCCGTTGACATATGCACTTAGTAACAAAAACACAAATACGAAAATGAAGCGATGGAAGGCAATATTGGAGGAATATAATTACGAGTTGAAATATACTCCAGGAAAATCAAATGTTGTGGCAGATGCTTTGTCACGTCCTCCGCAACCAAATACTTCCCCCTCAAACATTCTTGTGTTAACATCCACGATACATAGTGGAGAAAGCTCATCACATAACCTCATTCATTTGACCGAAACGCCAATAAATGTTTTTAAAAATCAGCTTATTTTAAAAACAGGAAATACGTCAAGTCACGAATTGAAAACACCTTTTCCAAAATTTACTAAGCACATCATAATTGAACCCCGTTATACCAAAGAAAATTTAATCGGAATCTTTAAGAGATTAATGACAACAGAAGAAGTCATGGGCTTAATCCAGGAAATTTATCCCCTTTATTTTAATAGTTATAAAATCAGGTTCACCCGAGTCGAAGTCGCAGACATCCCATCAGAAGAACGACAGAATGAAATAATCATAGAAACTCACAACAGAGCCCACTGGGGCATCGAAGAAAATAGAAATCAAATTATGCAAACCTGCTATTTCCCTCAGATGTCTAAAAAAATCAAACAGATCACCAAATTGTGTTCAATGTGCAAGAAGAGCAAATACGAACGCCATCCGAATAACCCAAAGTTAGGGAAAACTCCAATACCTAACTACCCAGGACACATAATACATATTGACATATTCTCAACCGAAAAACAACTAGTGTTAACTGCAATTGATAAATTCACAAAATTTGCCATTACCAAATACATAAAGTCCAAAGCAATAGAAGATATCAGACAACCGCTCCGTGATATTATCTTTCGGTTCGGAGTGCCCGAATGCATAATTGTAGACAATGAAAAATCATTTAATTCAGATAGTATTATGTTTATGCTAAAAGACGAACTAAACATACAGGTCTTCACGACACCCCCTTATAAAAGCTCAATAAACGGTCAAGTAGTAAGATTTCATTCTACTTTAGCCGAAATCATGAGATGCATTAAGCCGAGCGCTTATAACAATAATTTTGAAGAACTGCTGGAGAGAGCAACTAATGAGTACAATCACTCCTTTCATACCACTACGAAGAAGAAACCGGTATACCTATTCTTCGGTAGGACAGTCCCTTTCGGACCAGATGATTACGAAAAAACTAGGCAAAGTAACATTGAAAAACTCAAGCAGAAACAGGAAAAAAATCTTAGGTATCACAATAAAAAGAAACATGAAATTAAAGATTATAAACCAGGTGACAAAATTTACATAAAAATAAATAAGAGAGTAGGTTCAAAACTAACAAATCGTTATAGCAAAGAAATAGTACAAGAAAATTTCAATACGACTGTAAAAACAAGATCTGGAAAATTAGTGCACAAAAGTCATATTCGTAACTAATACGACTTCTCAATTATTTTTCTCCCATCTAGGTATTGCATAGCAATTTGCATAGCTGAAGTGCAAATATTAGATTTTACAAGTGTCCAGATAGTTGCAATAAAAACTGGTTCAGCTAAACTACAAACCGGAACTATCAAAATCATTCACGACATAGATTTGGAACTCTATGAGAATTTGGTTAGAGAGATTGCATCAACAGTGCAGAATAATATTAGCACATCCTATCCCACCTTTCCCTTCCTTCTACAAGAAGTAAATCAAATCCAGAATATTCTAACTCGACTAAAACCAAAAAGAAACAAACGGTCATTAAATTTTTTAGGAAGCACATGGAAGTGGATTGCTGGAAATCCAGACCATGACGACTTCAGAATATTAAAAGAGAAAACAAACAATATTTTAAAAAATAATAACAAACAAGTAATTATCAACAAACAAATTATTGAAAGAGTTAACGTCATAACAAATATAACAAACGAAATATTAAATAAATTTAAATACAAGAATGCAATTAAAGATAGCATTGCATTAAGTACCCAGTATAGCTTAAGATTAATGAAAGAAGAACTGTTAAATATTGAGTATGCTATAAAGAATAATATAATAAATTCATTCATATTATCTATGTTAGAGATTAATGAAATAAAAACAATACTAGAAAAAGAAGATATATTTTAAAATACTTTAGACGAAGCATTAGACTTTGCTGGAATAAAAATTGCAACAAACAAAAAAAAAACATTATATATATTATTAGTTTACCAAGTACTACCCAAGAAAAATGTAACACTATTTTAATTAAACCAATAAAAAAAGGAAAACTTATTAATAAAATAGAGTACGAAAATATATTAAAATGTGCAGAAAAGATTTATGGTATTAAATTTAATTGTAAAATCTATAATAGTTTGGCCATATGCCCATATAGTAACCTTATAAATTTAAGCGAAGACAAATGCATAGCGAACCTTCTTAAGAGTATAACGTCAAATTGCACCAAAATTAACAGCCAACATACGCCAACAGTAGAAAAAATCTCACCAGGAGTCATACTGCTAAATCAATATAATGGAATAATTTTCACTAACGAAGTCATAAACTTATCAGGAACATTTCTTATAAAATTTGATAATTCAACAGTTACCATTGATAATAGAACATACGTAGCCAACATTGCCTCTAGATACAAACCATTACCAGCAGTGGCACAACCATCATCTGCCGTAGAAAGTTTCGAAGAAGTACTATCATTAGAAATGCTGAAAGAATTACATATCAATAACACAGAGAACATCAAGTTATTGGACTTCAAAAACAAATCGTATCTGACGACAAGCTTTGGATTATCAATAACAACAATTATAATCATTCTGATCATCATAGAGCGATCCTGTTGGGCAAAACGCAAACAACCTATAAATGTTACCACAGCACTTGACCCAGAAATAGAAGAGTCAGCCACGACGTCAATACCGATGGTAATCATCCCTAAGAAACAAATGAACAAAACTGATGACCAACCACCAGAATCCAAGCCAACCAGAATTAACCAAATACCATTCTTTTAACAACATTAATCAAACGAGGACGTTTGAATTTAAGCGGGGAGGAGTTAAGAACACACATAAGATTTCTTCAACATCCTCAGTGCATTCCCATAATGCATACCCATACTCAATCCACACGTCAGCATCTCAAATAGAAACATTGGTTCACCCTGCACGCCCACACTCAATCCACACTCCAGCATCCTATTCGACACCTGCACATTTTTATCATGCTCCAGATTCATGCTGCTGACATTGCGTCTGGAGAGAACTGGACACCGCCAGCATTCCGTCACGTTCGCTATGCTCTCTTCTGTTAAGTTAGACATTAAGTAGATTATAAGATCAATGTGTAATCAGTTGTAATTTTGAGTTGAAATAAAGCGGAGGTTTTCCTCCTAAAAATAATTTTTTTAAATCTTTTTAATGAGATAAATTTAACTGGCGCCCGAGCAGGGACAGTGAAAGCGCGTGTGAAAAAAAGTGAATTAAAAACAGTAATCCTAAAAAAGTCGCGTTTTTTTTCTCTTGAATCGGAAAAGTAGTGACCCTAAGAAAGTCGCGTTCCTTTTTTTCTTTTGAATCGGAAAAAGAAGTGATCCTAAGAAAGTCGCGTTCCTTTTTTCTTTTGAATCGGGAAAAGAAGTGATCCTGAGAAAGTCTCCGTATTCAACACATTGCGTTCAGGAAAAGTAAACCTTTTCCGTTTCACTGTCCCAAGAACCCACTGTACTGTACGTGTTCATTGTCCTAAGAAAGTAGTAGAACAAAAGTGTATAGTGCAATTGTTCATTGTCCTAAGAAAGCAATAGAACAAAAGTGTATAGTGCAATTGTCCATTGTCCTACAGTGAAAAAAAAAGATTAAATGAAATAAAAATATTTAGAAATACAGAAACGAAAAAAAGTAATATATAATAAATAATAAATATATAAGTAACAACTCATTAGGAAGTTTGGTTTAAAACCAAATTATAATTATATTATTGAAATTTTATACATCAAATTAACTTAATCAATTTACACATTATGCCCGACATTCGTTCAGGCGTGTCTACCAAACCCCTTACACCTCATCCTCCATCTCGTTCTAATATTTCTAACAATCCTGCCACAACCGGCCAATCAAGCGATAATCCAAATAGTTCCTTTCTCTCAAGTGCTTCCAATTCTGAACAACATCAAAATGTTAGAGCAACCCCTGAACTGGAATCTCTTATTTCTGCTATTGTATGTCGAGTTTTCGAAGTGCAAGGAAAAAATTTGATTGAAAATATATTAAACCCAGATAGTAGTAATTTTCCTGGCGTAGATCAGACAATTGCAGTAGAACATAATGACAAACTCACGGAGATGGATAAAATCCCCGACGTGGTCAGATGTTTACGAAACTTCGATGGAGATCCGAGAGAATTCAGTTCATGGCGCAAGAGTGTCGACCGAATTCTCCACATCTACGAACCACTGAAAGGAACTCCCAGATATTTCGGTATACTTAGCGTTATTAGAAATAAAATCATAGGTCACGCAGATGCGGCATTAGAGTCATATAATACACCTCTAAATTGGAAGGCAATATCAAAATATCTTACAATGCATTACGCCGACAAACGCACGCTAGAATACCAAATGTCATCACTTATTCAAGGAAATTTATCGGTACACGAATTCTACCAAACAGTTTACTCACATTTATCTTTAATTTTGAATAGAATATCGTGTATGGAAATAAGCGGCCAATCTCTATCCTTGTTCACTCAGACATATAGAGATAAGGCGTTAGATACATTTTTCAGAGGACTTAATGGAGACCTACCAAGATTACTTGGAATGCGAGAGCCAGCTGATCTTCCACAGGCTTTACATCTTTGTTTATGACTAGAAAATCAGAACTTTAGATCAAATTATGCTATGAATGCGCAAGGTACTCTAAGAAGAGCACAACAATCTGCGCCACCTCAATTTTTTTCACGCAGATGACACCACCCACACGTAGTAGGAAATAAAACAACATTCCGACCACAGCAGCCAAATTTTGATCGTCAATTGAACTACAATAACCAAAGACCTGCTCAATACCAATATAGATTCAATCCCCAACCAAACCATTCACCTCCTGTAGCTCGAAATATCTCATCTCATCCTCAGGCCTACAACCAGTCACATGTTCCACAAGTAAAAAATCATTATAGTAATTTACAGGCAGGCCCCATGCCAAATTTCACACAAAGACCACATCCCCCTTTTACACAAAAACCAGTGAAATTCGAACCCAAGAGTTCACAAACCAGAACACATTTTCCGCAAAGATCACAACAGCTTCCCACATCGAACATTGCTCAACGCAACTATCATATTGATGCAACCCAAGACGAAACGGACAGTTAATGTCAAGTATCAGAAAGTGATCCAATCCTTGACGGAACTCTCACCGATTATACTCAACCGGAAACTGAAGAAGTCCTAGAAATTTCTGATGATTTGGAAGAACTTAATTTTTTAGACTAAACAACTCTTCGCTACCGTATTATGAATTTAAGGCGAAGAGTGGAAAATATTTAAAATTTTTACTAGATACAGGATCAAACAAGAATTATGTGCAATCTTGTTATGTTAGAAACCCAATAATTAATCAAAACCCATTTTTTGCAAATTCTGTTAGCGGCAAAATTAAAGTTACACACCACGCAAATCTTGAAATTATGGGAACTGAAATTGGAAAAATTAAATTTTTTATACTTAACGGACTCAACTCTTTTGACGGTATTATTGGAAATGATACTCTAAAGGAGTTGGGAGCTGTCATCCACACTGACAAAAATTATTTTATTCTCAAAGAACAATACTATTTCCCTCTTAAACAACTAAAAACTCAAGCAGTCAATAGCATCAATATACGAACTTCACATCTCAATGCACACCAAGATAAGCAAGTCCAACAAATCATACATACATTTTCTGGTTTATTTAGTGAACCACACAAAAATCTACCTTACATAACAGCGGTAAAAGGTGAAATAAGAACAACCTCCGACGACCCCGTCTACACAAGGCCTTATCCTTATCCAAGGGCGTTAAAAGGTGAAGTAGATAAACTTATAAAAGAAATTTTAGAGAACGGGATAATTCGACCATCGAGATCCCCTTATAATTCTCTCATTATTATTGTCTCGAAATAATTGGATGCATCAGGAATACAAAAATATCGTTTAGTTGTCGACTATCGCAAATTAAATTTAGTTACAGTCCCAGATAGGTATCCTATTTCGGAAATCAATGATGTCCTGTATAATTTGGGCCAATGTAATTTTTTCACAGTCATTGATCTAAAGAGTGGATTTCACCAAATACCTCTAAAAGAGTCAGAAACAGAAAAAACTGTTTTTTCAATAAATAATGGAAAATACGAGTTTACTAGGCTTCCTTTCGGGCTGAAAAATGCCCCATCAATTTTTCAGCGCGCCATCGATGATATCTTACGAGAACATATTGGCATTCGATGTTATGTGTACATCGATGATATTATCATTTTTAGCAAATCCGAAGAACAACACTTCAAAGATCTCAAAATTATATTTCAAATTTTACAAGAAGCCAATGTAAAAGTTCAAATGGATAAGTGCGAATTTCTAAAATCTGAGGTCGAATTCCTCGGGTTTATAGTATCTCAATCGGGAATAAAAACCAACCCTGCAAAAGTCAAAGCCATATCCGAATTTCCAATCCCAAAAACCTTAAGAGATCTCAGATCCTTCCTAGGCATGTCAGGTTATTACAGACGGTTTATTTGCGATTACGCAAAGTTAGCGAAACCACTGACATCCCTTCTCAGAGGGGAGGATGGACGAGTGTCCAAATCCCAGTCTAATTTAAAACAGATTTATCTTAACGAAGCTGCACTACAAGCATTTGCAAATATAAAAAATTCCCTCATTTCTAAAGATGTCATGCTTGCTTATCCCGACTTTAACAAACCCTTCGAATTAACCACCGATGCCTCAAACTGTGCACTTGGAGCAGTATTAAGCCAAGAAAGCAAACCAATTATGTTTCTATCCAGAAGTCTTAACAAGACTGAAGAGATATACGCCACCAATGAGAAAGAATATGGGCCATATTCAATAATATGGGCCTTAAGCTCACTTCGTAACTTCCTTTACGGATCAAAGAAAATAATTATATTCACGGATCATCAGCCGTTGACATATGCACTTAGTAACAAAAACACAGATACGAAAATGAAGCGATGGAAGGCAATATTGGAGGAATATAATTACGAGTTGAAATATACTCCAGGAAAATCAAATGTTGTGGCAGATGCTTTGTCACGTCCTCCGCAACCAAATACTTCCCCCTCAAACATTCTTGTGTTAACATCCACGATACATAGTGGAGAAAGCTCATCACATAACCTCATTCATTTGACCGAAACGCCAATAAATGTTTTTAAAAATCAGCTTATTTTAAAAGCAGGAAATACGTCAAGTCACGAATTGAAAACACCTTTTCCAAAATTTACTAAGCACATCATAATTGAACCCCGTTATACCAAAGAAAATTTAATCGGAATCTTTAAGAGATTTCTCAACCCAGCCATCCTTAACGGAATAATGACAACAGAAGAAGTCATGGGCTTAATCCAGGAAATTTATCCCCTTTATTTTAATAGTTATAAAATCAGGTTCACCCGAGTCGAAGTCGCAGACATCCCATCAGAAGAACGACAGAATGAAATAATCATAGAAACTCACAACAGAGCCCACTGGGGCATCGAAGATAATAGAAATCAAATTATGCAAACCTGCTATTTCCCTCAGATGTCTAAAAAAATCAAACAGATCACCAAATTGTGTTCAATATGCAAGAAGAGCAAATACGAACGCCGTCCGAATAACCCAAAGTTAGGGAAAACTCCAATACCTAACTACCCAGGACACATAATACATATTGACATATTCTCAACCGAAAAACAACTAGTGTTAACTGCAATTGATAAATTCACAAAATTTGCCATTACCAAATACATAAAGTCCAAAGCAATAGAAGATATCAGACAACCGCTCCGTGATATTATCTTTCGGTTCGGAGTGCCCGAATGCATAATTGTAGACAATGAAAAATCATTTAATTCAGATAGTATTATGTTTATGCTAAAAGACGAACTAAACATACAGGTCTTCACGACACCCCCTTATAAAAGCTCAATAAACGGTCAAGTAGTAAGATTTCATTCTACTTTAGCCGAAATCATGAGATGCATTAAGCCGAGCGCTTATAACAATAATTTTGAAGAACTGCTGGAGAGAGCAACTAATGAGTACAATCACTCCTTTCATACCACTACGAAGAAGAAACCGGTATACCTATTCTTCGGTAGGACAGTCCCTTTCGGACCAGATGATTACGAAAAAACTAGGCAAAGTAACATTGAAAAACTCAAGCAGAAACAGGAAAAAGATCTTAGGTATCACAATAAAAAGAAACATGAAATTAAAGATTACAACCCAGGTGACAAAATTTACATAAAAATAAATAAGAGAGTAGGTTCAAAACTAACAAATCGTTATAGCAAAGAAATAGTACAAGAAAATTTCAATACGACTGTAAAAACAAGATCTGGAAAATTAGTGCACAAAAGTCATATTCGTAACTAATACGACTTCTCAATTATTTTTCTCCCATCTAGGTATTGCATAGCAATTTGCATAGCTGAAGTGCAAATATTAGATTTTACAAGTGTCCAGATAGTTGCAATAAAAACTGGTTCAGCTAAACTACAAACCGGAACTATCAAAATCATTCACGACATAGATTTGGAACTCTATGAGAATTTGGTTAGAGAGATTGCATCAACAGTGCAGAATAATATTAGCACATCCTATCCCACCTTTCCCTTCCTTCTACAAGAAGTAAATCAAATCCAGAATATTCTAACTCGACTAAAACCAAAAAGAAACAAACGGTCATTAAATTTTTTAGGAAGCACATGGAAGTGGATTGCTGGAAATCCAGACCATGACGACTTCAGAATATTAAAAGAGAAAACAAACAATATTTTAAAAAATAATAACAAACAAGTAATTATCAACAAACAAATTATTGAAAGAGTTAACGTCATAACAAATATAACAAACGAAATATTAAATAAATTTAAATACAAGAATACAATTAAAGATAGCATTGCATTAAGTGCCCAGTATAGCTTAAGATTAATAAAAGAAGAACTGTTAAATATTGAGTATGCTATAAAGAATAATATAATAAATTCATTCATATTATCTATGTTAGAGATTAATGAAATAAAAACAATACTAGAAAAAGAAGATATATTTTATAATACTTTAGACGAAGCATTAGACTTTGCTGAAATAAAAATTGCAACAAACAAAAAAAAAAACATTATATATATTATTAGTTTACCAAGTACTACCCAAGAAAAATGTAACACTATTTTAATTAAACCAATAAAAAAAGGAAAACTTATTAATAAAATAGAGTACGAAAATATATTAAAATGTGCAGAAAAGATTTATGGTATTAAATTTAATTGTAAAATCTATAATAGTTTGGCCATATGCCCATATAGTAACCTTATAAATTTAAGCGAAGACAAATGCATAGCGAACCTTCTTAAGAGTATAACGTCAAATTGCACCAAAATTAACAGCCAACATACGCCAACAGTAGAAAAAATCTCACCAGGAGTCATACTGCTAAATCAATATAATAGACTAATTTTCACTAACGAAGCCATAAACTTATCAGGAACATTTCTTATAAAATTTGATAATTCAACAGTTACCATTGATAATAGAACATACGTAGCCAATATTGCCTCTAGATACAAACCATTACCAGCAGTGGCACAACCATAATCTGCCGTAGAAAGTTTCGAAGAAGTACTATCATTAGAAATGCTGAAAGAATTACATATCAATAACACAGAGAACATCAAGTTATTGGACTTCAAAAACAAATCGTATCTGACGACAAGCTTTGGATTATCAATAACAACAATGATAATCATTCTGATCATCATAGGGCGATCCTGTTGGGCAAAACGCAAACAACCTATAAATGTTACCACAGCACTTGACCCAGAAATAGAAGAGTCAGCCACGACGTCAATACCGATGGTAATCATCCCTAAGAAACAAATGAACAAAACTGATGACCAACCACCAGAATCCAAGCCAACCAGAATTAACCAAATACCATTCTTTTAACAACATTAATCAAACGAGGACGTTTGAATTTAAGCGGGGAGGAGTTAAGAACACACATAGGATTTCTTCAACATCCTCAGTGCATTCCCATAATGCATACCCATACTCAATCCACACGTCAGCATCTCAAATAGAAACATTGGTTCACCCTGCACGCCCACACTCAATCCACACTCCAGCATCCTATTCGACACCTGCACATTTTTATCATGCTCCAGATTCATGCTGCTGACATTGCGTCTGGAGGGAACTGGACACCGCCAGCATTCCGTCACGTTCGCTATGCTCTCTTCTGTTAAGTTAGTCATTAAGTAGATTATAAGATCAATGTGTAATCAGTTGTAATTTTGAGTTGAAGTAAAGCGGAGGTTTTCCTCCTAAAAATATTTTTTTTAAATCTTTTTAATGAGATAAATTTAACTTGCACGTAGGCAAGTCCCTCAGCACCTGATATTGAAATTAAAGAAAGTATAGAGAAAACCCGTAACTAACCGTATTCTTAAAAACAAATAAAGAACACACACTTCAAAACGTAGCAAAATTCGTTGAAAACTCGATCAGTCTTAATTCATTGCCCACATTCTGTACCTATACTATTCGTAGTGTAAAGAATCTGGTAAATTGTTTCAAAAACCAGATCATATTAACCAAAGGCGCAGAGTTATCGAAAATAACAAATATTATATTTCGACGGCAAATAAGGCATACCGTAACATTTGGCACCCTCAATGATAACAAAGAAGTTGTAAATCCTGAAGTGGTCGACGCGATCCACTGTGATTTACATAGGTTAGCATAGATTCAAGAAGATATTACGAACTTCTTTCCTTCAGTTAAATTCTTTCGCATGCAGCTATTCGTCACGGACATATTGAATCATGATGATCAATGGGAAATTCTTGTAAGAGAGCACAATCGAGCCCACCGATTTGCTCGGGAAAATGCGAAACAGGTGATTAGTGACTAATATTTTCCCAAAATAAGGAAGGAATTAAAATAAATGGTAGATAATTGCAAAATATGTAAAGAAGTGAAATATCAGCGTCACCCACCTAAGCAGGAGATTGGTCCCACCCCTATACCATCCCATTCTGGGAAAATACTACTCATATGAAGTAACCCACAAGAATCACTTCCAGACATGTTTGGATAAATTTTCGAAATATGTTGTTGTTATACCAATCAAGTTACGCGCAATTGTTGAAGGAATCCTTCTTGCAGATTCCAAGTTTTTTAAAGCAACCAAGACAATAGTCTGCGACAATGAACGGTCGCTTAATTCAACCACGATAAAATCCGTGTTAAGGGATCCCTTTGCCATAGACATCGTTACAAACCCACCTTTCCACAGTTCAACAAATGGACAAGTAGAACGTTTTCAGAGTACGTTATCAGAAACGTGCGGTGCACTAAAGCCGAACAAAATATAAGTGACACTAGTGAACTAGTTATGTTGGCTACAACAAAATATAATAGATCAATCCACTCAGTCACAGGTTATAGACCAATCCACATACTTCATTCTATGCCTACCGAATTTAGTTACAAAGTTAGAGCAATGCTCGGGAAAACTCTAGACTTATTTTCTTATTTTCAGATTGCATTGTCATCTGCGGAAGTGCAGATATTGGACTTTTCGAACTCTCAAGTGGTGACTATAAACACAGGTATCGCGAAGATACAAGACAGACATTTAAGATTAATACATGAAATTATTCTTGACCAGTACACAAAATTTGTAGTCCATGGGAGAACTGTCATCGATGAAACCATTACGAAGCAGCACACGCTCTTTCCATTTTTAAAATATGAAATTTAACAGATACAAAATCTAATTAATTATATAAAACCGGGTAGAAACAAAGATCACTCAATTTCATAGGGTCGGCGTGGAAATGGATTGGTGCAATCCGGACCATAATGATCTGTTCCTAATTCAAGAAATTAAATTGATTAGAAATTGATAGAAAATAATGAAAGACAATTCGTAATTAATGAGGAATATAACGGGAGAATAAATAATTTAAGTTTTGTAACAAACCAAATTTTGAATGCAATAAAGAAAAGTAGTATTGTATCAGATACATTAGTATTAAGATTGAAATATAAAATTAAACTGGTTTTTGGTACGCATCCACATTTATTGTCCACAACCCTAACAAATTTCCGCCGAAGCCCATAGCCGTGGTTGATGTAGCTGCTAAGGTTAATGGTGTCTCATTAAACACCCAGTTATTGAAAGGTCCTGTGAATCTCGTTGCACTTCATACGGGTGCGTTTTAGCGTGAAGCTGATACGATAGAGATGTTTCACAAGATTCCTATAAACCCAGAGGATTAACGGTGTCAACGTATTCTGTGGAGCAACGGGGAGAGTTCTAGGGATTCTGCTGTATACATTTCTGAGTTCATGACGTTTGGACCTATGTTTTTCTTTTTTATAATTTGCGCGCCAAAGAGGATATGAATACTCTTATACTATTACAGGACACGGGCGTTGTGAAGAAGAGAGAGAGAGAGAGAGAAAGAAAGATTTAGTGTAGTGGTTTGAAACTCAGATGGTATTAAGTTTCTGTAAACTCCAAGGGCAGCGTCCAGATAACTGGGGAGCTTGTTTGTTTTGCTTTTTGTCGTTGCTCATGATTCACATTATTTTTTTCCGTCCTGATATCATCATCACGATCAAGTTGCATTTTCAGCCATATGACCACCCTACTGCCAGTGTTATGCCGCAGTAGAGTTGACTTGGATTTCGCAATTGTCGATTTTTTTATTTATTTCATGCTAAATAAGTTGATGATTCTTGACATCAGGATTTGAACCGTGCTCGCCAACTTGCTTCCAGTTTGTGAAGGACAATCATGCGAAACTTTTCCGAGCTGGATGCCCTGAGGCTCTGAATGGCTTGACTAATCAGCCATGATACCATTGAGTATTCGGTCGCAGTTACGCGAGATGCCTTGTTGGGATCCAGTCGAATAGTCGTGAATACCTTTTGAAGGTGCTGGAGAATCACATCAATCCAAAGCCCGTAAGTGTAGACCGAATCAAATCTGAAGGCTTCGTCGCTGAGGTTCTAAGAATGTTTTGGAATCCGTCGTTTGATCACTTTTTATACGTTTTATCGGACGATGGTATCCTTGATAGCAGCTTCCAGAATTCACTGTGTCCAAAAGGACAATTCTCGGGACCAAAATGCGAATTTTTGATCCACTTTGATTAATTTTCCTTTATATCAGTCGTGACCGGATAGTGCTTCAAGAGGTTTGGCGTGAAGGTTTCGATTGGAACGAACCGGTATCAACGGTTTTATGATTTCAATGGCTGAAGTTTATTAAGGAGTTAAGGAATATTGAGCAACAAGTTCCAAGACGATACATTCCTTGGACTCCCGACGAGTGAAGAATAAGTCTCATAGTTTTCGTGGATGCCTCGGAAAGGGCTTTTGCTGCTGCTGCCTACTTCCGGAACGAGTCATCGTTGAGAAACAATGATGCAAGAAGGTTCCCGGAATTTCGTCCACGGTCGAACTGTAAGGATGAGTTGCTCTATTTTTGATGAGGTGTTACATAGGTTTATAGTGAGGTGGTCATCTTCTGTTCTCGTCATCTTATCTTTTTTCTGGATGAGGAAGGGACGATTCGCATGAGTTCGAGGGGGCAAAATGCCTTAATTTCCTACGCTGCTCGGAATCCCACGAACTTGCCGAAATGTCATCCGCTAGTAGTTATTTTCGTCCAAAATCACCATGAAAGTAACCATCACATGGGTTCAGCACTAATCACTTCGGATATAAGGGAAAGAGCTTGGACCATAAGCATTCGAGGGCGGTCCATAGGGATAAATCAAGATGCAACATGTGCAAAAGGATCTGGGGCCAAGCCAGTTATGCCGTTAATGGGTCAACTTCCCCGAGCTCGTTTGCCTTTCGACTCTAGGCCTTTTCCATGCCTCACTTTCCGACCGTTCCAAATTGAGTTGCTAGATAACCTAGGTCTGGACCAATGCACAATGGAACTTCGCCGTTTAGAAGCCACTAACTCGGAATTGCTTGCTCTTTGTGGTGACGATAAAAGAGACGTAACTGCCCTATTGATATTTTTCCATAAAGATTCGTGTAACAAACTGTAAAGTCGCCGGTCGCAGCCACATCAGATGGCAGAATTTATGAGGCGTATCTACCGGAAATCGCGAGGCATTCTAAGTGGCACAGGAACCAAATGAGATCCGTTCAGCATGACAATTGGGTCGCATTACCAACGACTACCCAGGTGCAGATGGATTAATACGCACCGCTGATATGCGATTACCCAGGTGCAGTTGGGAGGCTCGTTATATTAGACTTAGAGTTCTCACCTGATAGTTCGGACGGACCCCGGAGTCGCAATGCAACTTGTATCTATAGCAACGGTCAACGTGTGTCAGCAATGGATGAAATTGAGTCAGGCGTGATACATTTGAACATGTTCGATAGCAGAATCATGATCGACAACGAAGTACAGAACCTCAATGGAACCTATCTTATTAAATTCAGCAACGCTACCCTAGTTATAAATGGATAAACTTTGAGTGAGCAGCAAGCGCCATTACTCCAGGCGATTCAAGCAGTTATTCAATCGCAGCCAAGGGAAATAGAGATGGAGGAACTGCTTTCGCTAGAAATGATTAAAAAACTGGATATCAACAATACGCAGCACATAAGAAAACTTGGAATCCAAAAACCGATGTAATTCTGACCATATCCGCAGCCTTACTTCTCTACATCTACGAGTATCTTATTAAAAGATAGTCACCTCGAGTAAAAATTCAGCTAAATGATGTTTCGAGTGGCATAGGCAAGTCATCGATCACAATTGAAGAAATCTAGGCAGCCACGATCAGCGCTTTAAATAATGTTCAATAAACCGCGGACGGCTCCAATTAAGAGGGGGAGGATTTATAGTGTCATAACGCGGCTCATTCATCAGATTAACTTACCCTACAAGTGCAACAGTAATTTCCGATTCCCAGCGATCCATCTATTCAATTAGATCACCTTTCCTTCCATGCGCAGCAGTAGCCAATGGACTTAGCGACACATTAATTCCATACGCAGCAGAAGCATCCGTTGCCTCATCGACACACTAAAAAGGATCAACTTAAATTGCACGCGCAGCAGTAGTTTTCGTCGCCTCAGCGAATTTCACTCCTCACCTAGGGCTACGTATCTATCTATTATTAGAGAGTAAATCAGTTCAAATTTGATTTCGCAAAATAAAGCCTTTTGTAGAAATGAAAGAAAAGTAATTTAATAAATAATCTTTTTATTATCTTTTATGCTTCTACTTAATAAGATATAAGACTTTAGCACATTTTATTTTCAAGCTGAAGTATGCAAGTGATTAATATTTAGAAATTATATAATAGCCTTGGTCTGGATAATATTGTAATATGCTAGCTACGGTTCGAGTAGATAAAACGATATTCTGTGAAATTTATTTCTTTATTTTCTAGTCTATAGAACAATTCAAGTTCACACTATACTATTCTTCGCAAATTCTTTTCTTACAAGGTCTCTTTCCTCTCAAATCACTTTATCTCCTTTCAATTACTTAATTCACAAATCCAAACTAATTACTTTTTCTTGTTCACTCTCAACTTTCAATTTATCACCAAATTACAACTTCGCCCATTATCACTTTTCCAATCTCTTCGCCACGGTTCTAAACCAACTGTCTCTTTTTTGATCGCCATCTGTCCTTATATAGCAGAAGTTTCTGATAGCCAGAAACTTCTAGCAAATTCTTCGACCACTGGAACAAGAGAAATAATTCTTGCAGTTATAATTCCCTTTTATCCCTGATATTATTCGTCTCTTTCGTTGACATGAGCTGTGGAGACTTCGTCCCAGACACGAACCTCGAATGAAAGGACAGTTCGAACCAAAATTCTGCCAGAATGGAAAGCCACTTCGGAATTTGCTGCATAGACATAGGAGCGTAGTTATTATTATGCTACACTGCCCCCCTCTTAGACGTGTTCGTCCCGAACAAGTGCATCCTCATTTCGGCCACTGTATCGACTCAGTCGGTCCACATGAACCACTTTCATTTTGGCCCTCGGTCCTCGCTGGATGCGGTAGACAACATCGTTGATGCGGGTTACTATTCTGTAGGGACCTTCCCAGTTCCGCTGTAATTTAGGTGATTTCCCCTTTTGACGATGGGGATTATACAGCCACACCAGATCTCCTTCCTGGAATCCTGACGTTGTTGCCTTGGCATCATACCTGGTCTTCATGCGGTCGCTCGTCATCTTAATCTGGCTTCTGGTCCTTTGGTGTATGTCCCTAAGCCATTCCCTAAGGTCCGCCACGTACTCTTCTTCATTTCTGGGCTCATTGGTAGGAGATCCAAATTTCACCTCACTGGGTAAACGAGCTATTCCACCAAATAAGATTTCGAACGGCGTATGTCGAGTAGTGCTATGCACGGCACTTCTATAGGCCATCAAAAACAAGGGAATCTGCCGGTCCCAATCCCGTTGGTAGTCACCTACGACCTTCGAGAGATGTTCGTCCAAAGTCCTATTGAAACGCTCCACCATACCGTCCGACTGTGGATGAAGCGGGGTTGTCCTTGTCTTTTTGATTCCGAGTAGTTGACACATCTCTTGAAAGATTCTTGACTCGAAGTTCCGCCCTTGGTCAGAATGCAATTCCAAGGGCACACCGAATCTGCTAACCCAATTGTAGACGATCTGCTCCGCCACTGTTCTGGCTTCCTGGTTAGGGATCGGAAACGCTTCCGGCCACTTACTGAAGTAGTCCATCACTACGAGTATATACCGATTACCATTGTCGGTTTCCGGAAAGGGCCCTGCAATGTCAATGGCGATTCGTTCGAAAGGTGCTCCCACGTTGTATTGGTGCATCTTACCTCGAGTTTTGATTCTCGGACCCTTGCTAGCTGCACACACGTCGCATTTTCTGCACCAGTCTTCGATATCTTCCTTCGCTTTTAACCAATAAAAACGTTCTCGTACCTTTTCTAGCGTCTTATTCACTCCCAAGTGGCCTCCGGTCGCCCCGCCGTGCATTTCCTGTAACACCTCCTTGACCCTCGTCCGCGGTACGACAAGCTGCATTACAAACGACTTTCCGTCGGAGGATTCCCATTTTCTTCTCAGAACACCTTCTTGGACATGGAGGGAGTCCCACTGCGCAAAATATGCCTTTAAGGTCGGGCTTCTGTGAGAGATGTCCTGATGATCCGGTTTCTCCATGTTCTCCTTCCAGGCCAGAATCGGCTCGATATCCGGGTCTTCCTTCTGAGCGTTCCGGATCCCATCCACGCTCCAGCCGGCGATAGGTTCGGCTCTCATTCTTTGGATGGAAACCAGCTCCCGTTCTTCCTGACGCGCACAATGTTTACAATCCGTTCTGCATGGTCTCCGGGACAGTGCATCCGCATTAGAGTGGAGTTTTCCTTTACGATGCTGTATTTCGTAGTCGTAGATTTGCAGCCTTTCGATCCATCTTGCGACCTGACCCTCAGGACTCTTGAACTGTAATAGCCATTTTAAGGCTGCATGGTCTGTGCGAAGAACGAACTTCCTCCCGTAGAGGTATTTGTGAAAATGCTTCGTAGCCAAGATCAAAGCTAGAAGTTCCCGCCTTGTCACGCAGTAGTTCCTTTCTGGCTTAGAGAGCACCTTGCTGAAGTACGCAACCACCTTCTCTTGGCCGTCATGAACCTGGGAGAGTACGGCTCCTACCCCGACATTACTAGCATCTGCATCCACCACGAACGTTTCCCCGGGAGTGGGGTAAGCCAGTATCGGGGCATCGCATAGCCGTTGTTTAAGTGCCTTGAAGCTCTTCTCGCACTCAATTGACCATTTGAATTGTTTTCCCTTTTCCGTCAACTGGTGCAGGTTCTTTGCGATCCCGGCAAAATCCTTCACGAACCGTCTGTAGTAGGTGGCTAGGCCCAGGAAACTCCTTAGTTGGTGTTTGTCTTTGGGGACTGGCCAGTTTTTCACCGCTTCGACCTTCTCTGGATCGGTTCTCACTCCTTTCGCTGAAATTATGTGTCCCAGGTACTTGACTTCCGCTCTAAACAGAGCGCACTTCTTGGGGTTGAGCTTTAGGTGGGCACTTCGAAGCCTTTGAAACACATCCCTTAGATTGTCTCGGTGTTGCGCAAACGTTTTTCCTACGACGATGACATCATCCAAGTATACCAAACAGGTTTTCCATGTTAACCCTTGCAGGACACATTCCATCAATCGCTCGAAAGTCGCCGGAGCATTGCACAGCCCGAATGGCATTACCGTGAATTGCCATAGCCCATTTCCTGCGGTGAAGGCGGTTTTCTCCCGGTCTTCTGGATGGATCTGTACCTGCCAGTAGCCACTCTTCAAGTCGAGAGTGGAAAACCATCGTGCTCCTGATAGTGTGTCTAGCGTGTCGTCAATCCGTGGCAGAGGGTAGCTGTCTTTCTTGGTGACGTAATTGAGCTGCCGATAGTCCACGCAGAACCGCGTGCTGCCATCTTTCTTCTTAACCAGTACAACCGGTGATGCCCACGGACTTTTGGAACTTTCAATCAGACCTTCTTTCTCCATTGCCGACACCATCTCTGCAACTTCTGTCTGCTTTGCCAATGGAAGACGCCTAGCAGGCTGACGAATTGGTGTAGTATCACCAGTGTCTATTCGATGTTGTACCAGGTGTGTTCGGCCGTATTCTCCGTCCTGTGAGGCAAATACATCAGCGTACTCATTGATAAGATTCTCTGCCATAGTTCGCTTCTCCTGAGTCAGCTCACTGGACTGGAGAATCGTCTCTCTCGTTTCCGCTGTCCAAGGTGATGGGAGAGGTTTTGGAGCATCACGTTCAGATATTGTTGCGACGGCGGTAATCGGCGTGCATTTTCCAGTCACCTCCCCTCGCCTTAGTTTGACAGTGTGTGGTCTTGCGTTCAAAACTCTCACTGGAACCATGGTGTTCTTTGGTTCGACTAACGTCTTTCCCACGATGTAGTCTTGAGACTTCTTCTCCGGGTCTGGTTCTACTATGTAGAATCGGTGGCTCCCAAGATCACCTTCCAGCTTCGTCCAAATGATTGTCTCTGAAGACGGCGGCAAAACTTCGTCTTTGCTGATGACTGTCCTGAGAGTTACGGCATTCTCGTTTCCGTACACCATCGGAATTTCCACATTTCGATACCTCAGTACTTGCATCCCGATGTCCAAGATTACTTCATTTGCTTTCATGAAGTCTATTCCGATAATGCACTCGTCGCATATATCTGCCACCAGAAACGCATGGGAGAACGTCAGTCCTGCCAGAATAATCGTAAGACGAACTTCTCCAAACACCTTCGCCATTTCCCCTGTTGCAGTCTTCAGGCAGTAGCTGTTGGTGTTGTGCAGCCATGAGCTTCTGACGATATCTCTTCTTACAATGGAGGCAGTGGCACCTGTGTCGATGGTGGCTACGCACTTCTTCTTGTTGATTAATGCCTCCACTGTCAGGCTCTTGTTACCCCGTTTGGTTTGCGAAACTTGAATGGTGGTCCTGGGGGCCTCGATTCCAGTAACCAACTTCTGCCCCGCGAAGTTGGTCCTTACACATTTCCCGACTGCTGGTTTTGGGAAGTCTGACTGACAGGATGGATGTTATCACCGCCAGATGCTTCCTCTCTACTTCTCCTACGTCTGCAATGTGGACAATTTCCTCGTATAGGTGCACTTCTGCACTGCCGTTGTAGGTGTCCGGTTTGGTTGCAATTCCAGCAAAGGATTTGACTTCCGCGAGCTTTGTCTTCATCCATGACGGCTGTTCTCTGGCATGAGCATTCCACGACGGACATTTCCCTGACACGGTGTATTCCCTGGTATGCTTGGTCCGCAGCCTTCATTGACAAAGCGAATGCCAATGCCTCGGGGAGTGTTCGCTTTTCAGCCATCCTTACAGCCATTTGCAGTTGTCTGTCCTCTATGGCCTGAATAAAAGCTTCCACCGCCATTTCGTTGATAAGCTCCTCACCGGCTTTAGGGTATGAAAGATGGGCTAGTCGCTCTATATCCGCCTACAACTGTTGGAGCGTTTCCCCCCTTTTCTGGACTCGACTACGCAGCTGAACCCTGTACACTTGCTGCATGTGTTCATCCCCAAACCGCGTTTCGATAGCCTGAACCAGAGAGTCGTAGTTCTGCTGTTTATCTTCCGGGATGGTCTGCAAGAGCTCCGCAGCTGGACCCCTCAGTGCAAGTGTGAGTGCAATGGACTTCTCTTCATCGTCCCAGCTATTGGTCATTGCGGCCGCTTCGAATTGCCTCTTATAAATTGGCCATGATGTTTGACCATCGAAGATAGGAGGCTGCATCTCCTTTCTTCTCAGACCGTCAGTGGAATATTCCCGTGCTTTCTGTCTCTTCACGTTGCTGAGTTCCTTAGTAAGATTTTCGACTTGCTTTTCTACTTTTTCGAACTGAGTCTCTATCTTCCCGAACTGAGTTTCATGCTTCTCAAAGTTTTCATCGAATCTAGTTTCGACTTTTTCGAGTTGCGTCTCGACCTTCTCGATTTTCTCTTCGATCGCTTCGAATTTGGATTCCAAGTTCTTGTTTTGCTCATCAAGTTTGCTTTCCAGAGCATCTAGAGAATTCTTTTGTTCGTCCATTGCTTTCTTTTGTTGGTCCATCTTAAGTTCTAGAGAATTCTTTTGTTCGTCCATTGCTTTCTTTTGTTCGTCCATCTTAAGTTCTAGAGAATTCTTTTGTTCGTCCATTGCTTTCTTTTGTTCGTCCAGCTTAAGTTCTAGAGAATTCCTCTGGTCGTCCATTGCTTTCTTTTGTTCGTCCATCTTAAGTTCTAGAGAGTTCTTTTGGTCGTCTATTGCTTTCTTTTGGTCATCGAGCTTAAGTTCCAGAGACTTCTTCTGGTCTTCCATTGTTTTCCTTTGTTCGTCCATGACTGACTTAAGTTGCAGGAGCAGACTTGTTATATCCGGGTCGGCTACTGTACTTGCTGGTTCCTCTCCCACGTCAAACTCTACGTCATGCGGATTTTCACCTTCCTGCGTTACTGCTTCTTCCAAACGAATCAGTAGGGCATCTTTTCCCCCAGTTGTGTCGAGGTTCCGCTTACTGAGTTCTGCCTTTAGTTGAGTTATAGTTAGTTTTCCCAATTTGCGACCAATTTTGCGCAACTAATTAACTCTACACAGAAATCGTTTTTTTTTTTTTTTTTTTTTTTTTTTTAATTGTGCAATTTCACGCCACGGAAATAGTTATTCACAGAATAAGTTTTATCCCGCTTCTGACACCAATGTAATATGCTAGCTACGGTTCGAGTAGATAAAACGATATTCTGTGAAATTTATTTCTTTATTTTCTAGTCTATAGAATAATTCAAGTTCACACTATACTATTCTTCGCAAATTCTTTTCTTACAAGGTCTCTTTCCTCTCAAATCACTTTATCTCCTTTCAATTACTTAATTCACAAATCCAAACTAATTACTTTTTCTTGTTCACTCTCAACTTTCAATTTATCACCAAATTACAACTTCGCCCATTATCACTTTTCCAATCTCTTCGCCACGGTTCTAAACCAACTGTCTCTTTTTTGATCGCCATCTGTCCTTATATAGCAGAAGTTTCTGATAGCCAGAAACTTCTAGCAAATTCTTCGACCACTGGAACAAGAGAAATAATTCTTGCAGTTATAATTCCCTTTTATCCCTGATATTATTCGTCTCTTTCGTTGACATGAGCTGTGGAGACTTCGTCCCAGACACGAACCTCGAATGAAAGGACAGTTCGAACCAAAATTCTGCCAGAATGGAAAGTCACTTCGTTTCGTAGGTTTAGTCACTACAATATATATTGTAGCATAATAATAACTACGCTCCTATGTTTATGCAGCAAATTCTGAAAAGTTTAACATAAAATTATTAAAAAAAAAAAATAATGAGTAGTAGTGAAGTAGAATTATTGCAATTTGTTAAAATGTTGACAAACAAAGGCCTTTAAGGCAATGTCTAAAGTAAAGCTCAAAAAAAGTTTTCTATTTGTTGGTTCCCAACAAATGCATATCATGACTTTCAACACAGAGTTTAACGTTTTAAGTGGTAAAAGATTGAGTTTTTTTTTTAATTTTGATTTGGGTCAAAAATAAAAAAAACTAATTTTCGGCTTCACTTTAACCCGAAACATGGTCCTTCGAGCCCTTTAAAAAAGAACAGTGCAAAATAAAGAAATAATTATAACGTGCAAAATGAAGAAACCAGTGCTGGTAAAACCGAACAAACCCGATACAATGGATTATCAGAGGCAAGTAACTCCAAACGGATTCTGATACAGCTATCCAGCCGGTGTCAAGCGTATACAACGGAACGAATTGTGGTCTCAACAAGATCAACAGTGGCCTAGCGGTTGAAAAGCGGACATTGGACAGAGCAGCGGTTGGCAAACGGTTATCAGCGGTGCTATTACATTTTTCCTCACCAAGGAACAAAGGATAGATCACTCAACAAGGTGAGCTTAAAGATATTAATTTTTTTTTACAAAAAACTCTTAAATTGAACAAAACCACCGTCAAATCTTTTACCAACTTTCTTTATATTTAAACAAGTGTTGTGAATTTGACTCTTTTCCACGCCATGTTTAAAGTGGCTAAAAATATCGAAGCGCAAGAAGCAGCGCTTAAAGAAATAAAACTTTAATGATTTCCTAATAGATATCTCGTCGCGAAAGTTAAGGGAGTACGTGAGTTTTTTTTTTTTTTTTTTTTTATTGCAGAGAGGGTGAAAATCTTCTAAAGACACCATAAGGCCAAACCGCGCGTGCTTATGGTAGTGTGAGATTTTTACTCGCTAAAAATACCACTCTTCAAGATTAATACTACAACTAAGCCGACGCTTATCCAGCTGTTTTATTTTCGCTTACGAGATACTGATTTTTGGAAAAAGATGTTCGTATATAATTTAAAAAGAATGTGGAGCTTTAGACAGGTTAAATTCCAATGAAAGTTCCTGCTGTTTTCACGACCGGCAAAAACTATGACGCGAGGTCAACAGGTTTTGTCCTTTGCAGACGACGAATTGAATTGTTCGCGTCAAGTAGTTGAATGACGGTACGGTTGCAATGGCTGTGAACATGATCTTTGTGTTACGAGCAAAATTTGTTATCTCTTCAGCGACGCTTGGAATTCCCAGGTCCCGATGAATATCTTCGTTATGTACATACCACGGTGCGCTAACGATCGTTCTAAGAACTTTCCTTTCAAAAGTTTGTAGGATGTTTCTATTGCTTTTCCTGGTACAACCCCATAGTTGTAGACCAGGTCCCGATGAATATCTTCATTAAGTACATACCACGGTGCGCTAACGATCGTTCTAAGAACTTTCTTTTCAAAAGTTTCTAGGATGTTTCTATTGCTTTTCCTGGTACAACCCCATAGTTGTAGACCATACGTCCACACTGGCTTTAGCACTTGCTTATAGATAAGCAGTTTGTTATGTAGGCTCAACTTCGAATGTTTTCCGAGTAGCCAATACATTTGTCGGTATTTGCTTTCGAGCTCGTCGAGTTTCTTTTTTACGTGCGATTTCCATTTAAGCTTAACATCTAGAGTCATTCCTAGATATTTTACTTCTTTCGTGTATGGTATTTGAGCCGAGTTTTAATATACGGGTAATCTGTCCACTTTTTTGTAGGTAAAGTTGACGTGAGTAGAGTACGTGAGTGCGCAGTTATTAGACTTAGAGGAAATGTTCAAACGGACAAAAAAAGAAGTACCGCAGATGCTCTTAAAGAAAAATATTTCTAGTATGAAAAATTTTCAAAAATAAAGAAGATTTATTTCACTTTCGTTGGTCAATTGCGCGACGAATTAGACAAGTTCGCGGAAAAAACTGAGTCGACTTTAGAAATTTCTCAGTTAAACACAACTAAATCCTCGGTTTGTGAAATACACCTACCTTCAATTCAAATAAAGCCATTCTCTGGCAAATTCGAGTGGAGTGAATTTCATAATTTATTCGAGAACATGGTACATCATAATGTTGATTTATCAGAAGTTCAAAAAATACGCTATCTGAAAACATACGTGTGCAGCGAAGTGGCGCGCTTAATTCAGCATCTTCCCATCGATGGCAAAAAATATATATCAGCATGGAAAATATTAACCGAAAGGTTTGAAAACCAACGCAAGCTTGTTAATACACAGTTAAGGCTTCTAATGGAACAAAATAAACTTTCCTCATGAATCCGCTACAGGCTTAAAATTCTTGCACGATACAAGTGTAGAATGTGCCCATGCACGTGCGAATCTGGGGATAACAGTAGATGCATTGGACATGCATACGTCATCCTAAATAAACTTCTTCATCAAAGTTAAAGAGATTGGGAAGATAAATTAGCCTAAGGTTCTTCCGGACTGGAAATCATTTAGATCTTTCATTGACTGTGGGTTCAGTTCTCTCGAAAATATTCGGGAAATAAATATTTCTCCAAAGCAGACTGTACCTATTACCTCCGTTAAGAAAACCAGTACTTTTCATCTCAACTCACCACAAACGGGTAGGCAATTCCATTGTCTACTATCTCATGGCACTCAGCATTGCAAAAAGTTATTGAACATGAACGTAAGGAATCGTACAGATTGGGAAACATAATTTGTTCTAATTGTTTAGGGTAGGATCACCGTGCTTCAAACTGCAGCAGCAGCAACCGATGCTACAAATGTGGGCATAAACACCACATAGAGACAGAAAATGTGCAAAAGCAAAATCGCAACCACTAAAGTTCTCAACTAACTACACATTTTCAAGGCCGCAATAATTCTCAGTACGAGACACAGAGCCATTTAATTCAAAATCCAAACAATTTCATAACGCCAGTCTCCTAACAGAGTGAATGCGACGGTTCTTCCACATCAAAGGCAACTTTCAATTCGCATTTCAACCAAATGCGAACTTAGGCGTTGCTGGCTACCGCGTTGGTAAAGATTTTTGCCTCTAATGGAACCAGTCATGTTTTTAGAGCATTAGTTAATCCAGGTTTCGAGTCCACATTCAACATTGAAAGCGGAGTTCAATTACATAAACTTGGAAAAGAAAGAATATCAGCGAACGTCACTAGGTTAGAACTAACGTCCACTGGCACTTCACACTTTCAGGTCAGTCTCACTCTTTTCTCACTATCCAATCCGTCTTTCTCCCTGGATGTCAAGGGTTTTGTTTTCCCTCGTTTAAATTCGTTGTTGCCATTTCACTAGGTACAAAGGGAAAATTGGGATCATTTGTTAAAACTTTTCTTAGCAGATCCATCATTTAATATCTCAGGAAAAATCGACATTTTCTTAGGTGCTGATGTTTATGCATCCATTATCCTGGACGGGCTGGTCAAAGGGGTTCCTCGGTTGCACAACAGACTGAGCTGGGATGGATTCTCACAGGATTCTCACCAGCTCGACTTCACAACGAAACAGTTTCACAGTACAAAATCATCATAACTCCTTAGATGATCAACTAAAACAATTCTGGGAGATAGAAGAAGATTTCGATGACAGGAATCTTTTTTTTTATAATTCGCGCGCTCCAAAAGGAATATGAATACCTTTATACTGTTTCAGGGCACAGCCTTTAAGGAAAAGGGGAAGTTGAGCAGAGGAGAAGCCTGTGCACGTTGGCTTTAAGTGTTTGAAGGTTCTAGTGATGGGGAAATACAGAGCTTGGTAGATCATTCCACATTCGTGTCGTTCGGCTTATAAACGAATCCATATATTTGATAGTACGACCGAAGTTAGGCTTTAGGGTGAACTGATATGCATTCAAAGTATGTTGCGTATTGCGGGTGAAATTTTGAAGCAGAGGAATGCAACTGGCTATTTCGCCGTAGCATTTTTTGTAGAAAAAACGATGAAACAGGGAGAGAGATATATATAATTGAAGACAGATCATACGGGGTAAAATAATTCTTGCACCATTTAAGGAATCCTAGACATTTTGCAGCATTTTTGGTGACCCCGAAAATGTGATCGTTCCATCGAAGGTGGTTATTAATACACATACCGAGAATGGCAAGTCTTTCGGTTTCAATGATGCAAGTACCATCCATGGATAATGGTTGAGGGTTTTGGCTTCGCTTGAGAGACAGAAGACAGCATTAAGTTTTGGAAGCATTAAATTCCACTCTCTTGGTTGAACCCCATTTGATTATGCTGCCCAGGTCGGAATTTAATGTGTTTAACATACGTTGCCGTTCCCCTTCTACGACCGAAGAGCAACAACGTGAGTTAGGGAACGAATATGAAATTTGTGCGTACTGACATCAGCGAAAGAATGGATTGGATTAGAAGTTGCAGACAAGAGATCATTTATAAAAATAAGAAAGAGAGTCGGAGACAAAACAGAGCCTTGGGGAACACCTGCATTTATTTGATGAATTGCAGACTTGAAGTCGTCCAAAACAACTTGTATTTAACGCCCCGAAATGTAATTTCTAATCCATTGAAGAAGGGACTCATCGATGCCATATGCACGCATTTCGACAAAAGAGCCTGATGCCAAACTCTGTCAAATCAAGCGCAAACATCTTAGTTTCACCGAAGTGATGCAGAGATTGGTTACACTTTTCGGTGAGATATGCCACCTGTTGCTACGAAAACCATACTGCCGGTCATTAGGGAGTTTTCGTGAATATAGATATTTCGTAAGCTGACGATTTATCAGCGTTTCCATGACCTTGGAAAGAAGGGACGTAAGTGCAATGGGTCGGTAATTGGACAGGGAGGAAGATTCGCCTTTTTTAGAGATGGGCTGGACAAATGCTGTTGTTCAACTACTCGGAAAGAGCCCTGACAAGTAGAATTGACAGAAAAGCTTACGCAGAGATTTTGCCAGTGTAGAAGAACACCTCTTCAAAACTTTTTGGCAGCAGAATTTTTAATATTTTTGACGAATGACCAACAATTTTTACTACCTTTGAGACATTGTAGGATTTTTTGCCTCAATTTTTGGTCATGTAAGAATTTTACACGTCGAATATGGGTATTGCAGTCTTTTCTGGCTTGCTTAAACTTCTTTCGGTTTTCCTCAGATTTATTGGCTTTATAAGACCGAGAACTTTCTTCATTCAACCTGATAGCCTCTTTACAACTCTGGTCAAACCACGAACGTTTAATGCTCTTTATTCTGTTAGAAATAAAGTCATTCATACCTAAAAGGATAGTGTCAGTTATCATATCAGCTGAAGCATCCACGTCGCCATTTGAAATTAAATTCCGGGTTAGAACAGTGGCCATACTGTGGTGGAGATGTCAACAACATTTCAGAGAAAACGTTAGAAGACAAAGTGATGACATACGAGGTTCGGCTCCCTTTCAAGGAAAATATGCGCCCATGCTTAGGAAATTCTAAAAGAGCCGCCATGGCAAGACTATATCAAATTGAGAAGCGTTTGGCCACCGATGTTAAGTTCCGGGAAAAGTACAAAACCTGTCTGGAGGAATACGGTACCTTAGGGCACATGAAAGTGGTATCATACGATGAGGAACGCATGATTGGAGAGAACTATTTCCTGCCGCATCACGCGGTACTTTAGGAGTCGAGCACCACCACAAAACTTCGTGTGGTTTTCGATGCTTCGTGGAAACGACCAATTGCAGTGCGGATCTTGCACCAGCTTGCTGCTGATGTGGGTAAGACCAACCCACAGGTTTCAAAGGTACTTACCAAAGGTTTTTACGTAGACGATCTGATATATGGATCAGACAACGAAGAAGATGGAGTCATTCTGCAAAGAAATATTTTCTATTAGAGTCGGCTGGATTTCCACTGCGCAAATGGGAGAGCAATTCGCCGAAGGTTCTGGGGCAAGTTCCTGAAAATCAAAGAGAAGTAAACCTTCCTTTAAATTTCGTTTCGCACATTTCCAGCAATTTCTAAGCGATTGCAGGCATTTGGAATGATTCAAAAACTTTTACCGTAACGGTATTCGAGCTCTGCCAGAAAGATGAGAATAAGTTGTAGCTAGCGATGGGTAATACTTCGAATGATTCATTTGTAACCATTTTTTCAAAATAAAGTTGCAATTTCATAAAAAAACAGCGATAACTTAGTTGCGCACCTAATATAATAGAACCATTCATTCAATCACTAAACCGAGACTGATTGATATTGTAGCATAATAATAACTACGCTCCCTAAAAGTATGACGCAACAAATTCCGAAGTGACTTTTCATTCTGGCAGAATTTTGGTTCGAACTGTCCTTTCATTCGAGGTTCGTGTCTGGGACGAAGTCTCCACAGCTCATGTCAACGAAAGAGACGGATAATATCAGGGATAAAAGGGAATTATAACTGCAAGAATTATTACATCAGAATTTCTCTTGTTCCAGTGGTCGAAGAATTTGCTAGAAGTTCCTGGCTATCAGAAACTTCTGCTATATAAGGACAGATGGCGATTGAGAAAGAAGCAGTAGTTTCTAAACTGTGGCGAAGAGGTTAGAAAAGTGATAATGGGCGAAGTTGTAATTTTGTGATAAATTGAAAGTTGAGATTTAACAAGAAGAAGTAATTTGTTTGGATTTGTGAATTAAGTAATCGAAAGGAGATAAAGTGATTTGAGAGGACAGAGACCTTGTAAGAAAAGAATTGCGAAGAATAATATAGTGTGAACCTGAATTGTTCTATAGACTAGAAAATAAAGAAATAAATTTCAAAGAATATTGTTTTATCTACTCGAGCCGTAGCTCGCATATTACAATATAATACATTCAACCTCACCAGTATTACAGAATGAAATTAGAAAAGAATTGTTCCTGCACAAGAAACAGACTTAAAAACAAACAAACAGAGACATATAAACCCGGTGACAAAGTACGAGTATGTGTACGAACTAACAAGCGAATTGGAAACGAGTTTAGAAAGGTTTTCGTTGAAAAAATAATTCAACAAGATCGGGGAACTACGGTACTTACTGACAATAAACAAGTGCATAAAAACAACCTTAGGTAACGTTTTGTCCTTAATTTCACTGAAGGCAGATACATTGCATAAAAAAAAAAATATGTATCTGTGTAGATACATCTACTTTGGCTTTTTAGTTCTAAGAAAAAATGTTTAATTTATTGAATACATAAGAATATAATAAAAATTAAATTAAAAATGACTATCTAAAATCGAATTTATGACAAAAAATTAATTTCATGTGTTAAGTAAGCTAAAGTAAAGATTCTAATGTTTGCACTCCACAGTCAAATTATTAAGGAAAAAATTACTATAAAAACTAAACTTACTGCTATAAAATAATAAATTGTGTATTAATTATTAAATAAAATAAGTGTGCATGCTATTTGACTAAGGATAAAAAGCTGCAAGATGTTAATTTACCGCTCATTTTTAATGCTGAGATGTACGAAGATATTGAAAATGATGAATATACTGATGCTGATGAAGACTTCAATACAGATTTTCATTATGTCTGAATAAAAAATCTTTCGAGGTTAGTTTATTGTCAATTGAGTAAAGCTAAATCAAACAAATTTATTTGCGATAGATGCCTAACTTATTGTAGTTCAATTGACATTTTAGAGAGACATAATGGCTTCAATACATGTAAAACATAATTACCAAGTAATGAAAACAAACTTATATCATTTATGAATTTTAAAAATAAAATAGAGTGTCCATTTGTAGTATACTCGTATGCAGACTTGGAATATATATTAAAAGAAGTGAATGAATGTAATTGTTATCAAGAACACATTCCAAATAGTATAGTTTTTTATGTCAAGAGTTCATTCAATGAATCGTTATCATTCGTTAAATATATCAGAAGAGAGGATTCTATTCAATTGTTTGTTAAATAATTAAGTCGATCAGCTAAAAATGTAGAAATGGCACTTAAACGTACTGTTAAAATTAAAATGGAACCAGATGAACTTAGAGTTATAAGAAATGTCATATGTGTCATATTTGTGAAAAAGAAATATCAGATATATCATAAAAGTAAACGATCATGAGCGTTTTACGGGAAAATATAGAGGAGCAGCGCATAGCAAATGTAATATCAATTATAAAGAATCCTTCATTAAACCTATTTTTTTCATAATTTAAGTGGTTATGATCCCAGTTTTATTGTAGATGATATTGCAACAGAATTAAGTGGTAAAATTGATGTATTGTCTATAAGAAAAGAAAAATATATATTTACTAAGCACATAGCAAAGTGCTTTCATTCAACTAATGTTCGTCGATTCATATAAATTTTTGCCAGCTAGCTTGGATAAGTTATCAGCAGGTCTAAAGCAATATCCTTTGTCAAAGAATGAATTCATAAACTTGGCGATGGAGCAATTTTCATTATTGACACGAAAAGGAGTATTTCTCTATGACTACATTACTAACTTCGATAAATTTGAAGAAACATCGTTGCCAGACAAAATATAATATATTTCTGTAATAAACTCAACAAAAGATAATTATCTTCTGAAGAATATTAGTATGCTCAAGCAGTTTGGCAAAAATGTAATAAAAAGAATTTAGGAGAATATTCAAATCTATTGTAACATAATGTAGCATAATAACTACGCCCTCGAACAGGCAACAAATTCCGAAGTGTCTTTTCATTTGAGGTTCGTGTCTGAAATTAGTCACCACAGCTCGGATAATATCGCGGATAAAAGAGAACAAGAGAGAATTATAACTGCACGAAATGATTGTCATCTTGGAATTATTACATAAGAATTTTTCTTGTTCCAGTGGTCGAAGAATTTGCTAGAAATTTCTGGCTATCAGAAACTTCTGCTATATAAGGACAGATGGCGATCAAAAAGGGGCAGTAGTTTCTAAACTGTGGCGAAGAGATTAGAAAAGTGATAATGGGCGAAGTTGTAATTTTGTATTAAATTGAAAGTTGAGATTTAACAAGAAGAAGTAATTAGTTTGGATTTGTGAATTAAGTAAGGGAAAGGAGATAAAGTGACTAGAGAGGAAAGAGACATTGTAAGAAAAGAATTGCGAAGAATAGTATAGTGTGAACCTGAATTGTTCTATAGACTAGAAAATAAAGAAATAATTTCACAGAATATTGTTTTATCTACTCGAGCCGTAGCTCGCATATTACATTGGTGTCAGAAGCGGGATAAAACTTATTCTATGAATAACTATTTCCGTGGTGTGAAATTGCACAAGGAAAAAAACAAAAAAAACGATTTCTGTGTTGAGTTAATTAGTTGCGCAAAATGGGTCGCAAATTGGGAAAACTAACTATAACTCAACTAAAGGTAGAACTCAGTAAACGGAACCTCGACACAACTGGGGGAAAAGATGCCCTACTGATTCGTCTGGAAGAAGCAGTAACACCGGAAGGTGAAAATCCGCATGACATAGAGTTTGACGTGGAAGAGGAACCAGCAAGTACAGCAGCCGACCCGGGTATAACAAGTATGCTCCTGCAACTTAAGTTAGTCATGGACGAACAAAAGAAAGCAATAGAAGGTCAAAGGAATTCTCTAGAACTTAAGCTGGACGAACAAAAGAAAGCAATGGACGAACAAAAGAATTCTCTAGAACTTAAGCTAGATGCTCTGGAAAGTAAACTTGATGAGCAAAACAAGAACTTGGAATCCAAATTCGAAGTGATCGAAGAGAAAATCGAGAAGGTCGAGACGCAACTCGAAAAAGTCGAAACTAGATTCGATGAAAATTTTGAGAAACATGAAACTCAGTTCGGGAAGATAGAGACTCAGTTTGAAAAAGTGGATACGCAATTCGAGATAGTAGGAAAGCAAGTCGAAAATCTTGCTAAGGAGCTCAGCAACGTGAAGAGACAGAAAGCACGGGAATATTCCACTGACGGACTGAGAAGAAAGGAGATGCAGCCTCCTATCTTCGATGGTCAAACATCATGGCCAATTTATAAAAGGCAATTCGAAGCGGCCGCAATGACCAATAGCTGGGACGATGAAGAGAAGTCCATTGCACTCACACTTGCACTGAGGGGTCCAGCTGCGGAGCTCTTGCAGACCATCCCGGAAGATAAACAGCAGAACTACGACTCTCTGGTTCAGGCTATCGAGATGCGGTTTGGGGATGAACACATGCAGCAGGTGTACAGGGTTCAGCTGCGTAGTCAAGTCCAGAAAAGGGGGCAAACGCTCCAACAGTTGCAAGCGGATATAGAGCGACTAGCCCATCTTTCATACCCTACAGCCGGTGAGGAGCTTATCAACGAAATGGCGGTGGAAGCTTTTATTCAGGCCATAGAGGACAGACAACTGCAAATGGCTGTAAGGATGGCTGAAAAGCGAACACTCCCCGAGGCATTGGCATTCGCTTTGTCAATGAAGGCTGCGGACCAAGCATACCAGGGAATACACCGTGTCAGGGAAATGTCCGTCGTGGAATGCTCATGCCAGAGAACAGCCGTCATGGATGAAGACAGAGCTCGCGGAAGCCAAATCCGTTGCTGGAATTGCAACCAAACCGGACAAATTCAACGGCAGTGCAGAAGTGCACCTAGGCGAAGAAATTGTCCACATTGCGGAAGTAGGAGAAGCAGAGAGGAAGCATCCGGCGGTGATAACATCCATCCTGTCGGTCAAGACTTCCCAAAACCAGCAGTCGGGAAATGCGTAAGGACCAACTTCGCGGGTCAGAAGTTGGTTGCTGGAATCGAGGCCCCCAGGATCACCATTCAAGTTTCGCAAACCAAACGGGGTAACAAGAGCCTGACAGTGGAGGCACTAATCAACAAGAAGAAGTGCGTAGCCACCATCGACACAGGCGCCACTGCCTCCATTGTAAGAAGAGATATCGTCAGAAGCGCCTGGCTGCACAACACCAACAGCTACTGCCTGAAGACTGCAACAGGGGAAATGGCGAAGGTATTTGGAGAAGTTTGTCTTACGATTACTCTGGCGGGACTGACGTTCTCCCATGCATTTCTGGTGGCAGATATATGCGACGAGTGCATCATCGGAATAGACTTCATGAAAGCAAATGAAGTAATTTTGGACATCGGGATGCAAGTACTGAGGTATCGAAATGTGGAGATTCCGATGGTGTACGAAAACGAGAATGCCGTAACTCTCAGGGCAGTCATCAGCAAAGACGAAGTTTTGCCGCCGTCTTCAGAGACAATTATTTGGACGAAGCTGGAAGGTGATCTTGGGAGCCACCGATTCTATATAGTAGAACCCGACCCAGAGAAGAATTCTCAAGACTACATCGTGGGAAAAACGTTAGTCGAACCAAAGAACACCATGGTTCCAGTGAGGGTTTTGAACGCAAGACCACACACTGTCAAACTAAGACGAGGGGAGGTGTCTGGAAAATGCACGCCGATTACCGCCGTCGCAACAATATCTGAACGTGATGCTCCAAAACCTTTCCCATCACCTTGGACAGCGGAAACGAGAGAGACGATTCTCCACTCCAGTGAGCTGAATCAGGAGCAGCGAACTACGGCAGAGAATCTTATCAATGAGTACGCTGATGTATTTGCCTCACAGGACGGAGAATACGGCCGAACACACCGGTGTACCGCCGAACACACTGGTGATACTAGACCAATTCGTCAGCCTGCTAGGCGCCTTCCATTAGCAAAGCAGACAGAAGTTGCAGAGATGGTGTCGGCAATGGAGAAAGAAGGTCTGATTGAAAGTTCCAAAAGTCCGTGGGCATCACCGGTTGTACTGGTTAAGAAGAAAGATGGCAGCACGCGGTTCTGCGTGGACTATCGGCAGCTCAATTACGTCACCAAAAAGATAGCTATCCTCTGCCACGGATTGACGACACGCTAGACACACTATCAGGAGCACGATGGTTTTCCACTCTCGACTTGAAGAGTGGCTACTGGCAGGTACAGATCCATCCAGAAGACCGGGAGAAAACCGCCTTCACCGCAGGAAATGGGCTATGGCAATTCACGGTAATGCCATTCGGGCTGTGCAATGCTCCGGCGACTTTCGAGCGATTGATGGAATGTGTCCTGCAAGGGTTAACATTTAAAACCTGTTTGGTATACTTGGATGATGTCATCGTCGTAGGAAAAACGTTTGCGCAACACCGAGACAATCTAAGGGATGTGTTTCAAAGGCTTCGAAGTGCCCACCTAAAGCTCAACCCCAAGAAGTGCGCTCTGTTTAGAGCGGAAGTCAAGTACCTGGGACACATAATTTCAGCGAAAGGAGTGAGAACCGATCCAGAGAAGGTCGAAGCGGTGAAAAACTGGCCAGTCCCCAAAGACAAACACCAACTAAGGAGCTTCCTGGGCCTAGCCACCTACTACAGACGGTTCGTGAAGGATTTTGCCGGGATCGCAAAGAGCCTGCACCAGTTGACGGAAAAGGGAAAACAATTCAAATGGTTAATTGCGTGCGAGAAGAGCTTCAAGGCACTTAAACAACGACTATGCGATGCCCCGATACTAGCCTACCCCACTCCCGGGGAAACGTTCATTGTGGATGCAGACGCTAGTCATGCCGGGGTAGGAGCCGTACTCTCCCAGGTGCATGATGGCCAAGAGAAGGTGGTTGCGTACTTCAGCAAGGTGCTCTCTAAGCCAGAAAGGAACTACTGCGTGACAAGGCGGGAACTTCTAGCTTTGATCTTGGCTACGAAGCATTTTCACAAATACCTCTATGGGAGGAAGTTCGTTCTTCGCACAGACCATGCAGCCTTAAAATGGCTATTACAGTTCAAGAGTCCTGAGGGTCAGGTCGCAAGATGGATCGAAAGGCTGGAAATCTACGACTACGAAATACAGCATCGTTAAAGAAAACTCCACTCTAATGCGGATGCACTGTCCCGGAGACCATGTAGAACGGATTGTAAACATTGTGTGCGTCAGGAAGAACGGGAGCTGGTTTCCATCCAAAGAATGAGAGCCGAACCTATCGCCGGCTGGAACGTAGATGAGATCCGGAACGCTCAGAAGGAAGACCCGGATATCGAGCCGATTCTGGCCTGGAAGGAGAACATGGAGAAACCGGATCATCAGGACATCTCTCACAGAAGTCCGACCTTAAAGGCATATTTTGCACAGTGGGACTCCCTCCATGTCCAAGAAGGTGTTCTGAGAAGAAAATGGGAATCCTCCGACGGAAAGTCGTTTGTAATGCAGCTTGTCGTACCGCGGACGAGGGTCAAGGAGGTGTTACAGGAAATGCATGGCGGGGCGACCGGAGGCCACTTGGGAGTGAATAAGACGCTAGAAAAGGTACGAGAACGTTTTTATTGGTTAAAAGCGAAGGAAGATATCGAAGACTGGTGCAGAAAATGCGACGTGTGTGCAGCTAGCAAGGGTCCGAGAATCGAAACTCGCACCAATACAACGTGGGAGCACCTTTCGAACGAATCGCCATTGACATCGCAGGGCCCTTTCCGGAAACCGACAATGGTAATCGGTATATACTCGTAGTGATGGACTACTTCAGTAAGTGGCCGGAAGCGTTTCCGATCCCTAACCAGGAAGCCAGAACCGTGGCGGAGCAGATCGTCTACAATTGGGTTAGCAGATTCGGTGTGCCCTTGGAATTGCATTCTGACCAAGGGCGGAATTTCGAGTCAAGAATCTTCCAAGAGATGTGTCAACTACTCGGAATCAAAAAGACAAGGACAACCCCGCTTCATCCACAGTCGGACGGTATGGTGGAGCGTTTCAATAGGACTTTGGACGAACATCTCTCGAAGGTTGTAGGTGACTACCAACGTTATTGGGACCGGCAGATTCCCTTGTTTTTGATGGCCTATAGAAGTGCCGTGCATAGCACTACTCGACATACGCCGTTCGAAATCTTATTTGGTGGAATAGCTCGTTTACCCAGTGAGGTGAAATTTGGATCTCCTACCAATGAGCCCAGAAATGAAGAAGAGTACGTGGCGGACCTTAGGGAAAGGCTTAGGGACATACACCAAAGGACCAGAAGCCAGATTAAGATAACGAGCGACCGCATGAAGACGAGCTATGATGCCAAGGCAACAACGTCAGGATTCCAGGAAGGAGATCTAGTGTGGCTGTATAATCCCTATCGCCAAAAGGGGAAATCACCTAAGTTGCAGCAGAACTGGGAGGGTCCCTACAGAATAATAACCCGCATCAACGATGTTGTCTGCCGCATCCAGCGAGGACCAAGGGCCAAAATGAAAGTGGTTCATGTGGACCGACTGAGTCGATATAATGGCCGAAGTGATGACACACTTGTTCGGGACGAACAAGTCTAAGAGGATTGCAGTGTAACATAATGTAGCATAATAACTACGCCCTCGAACAGGCAACAAATTCCGAAGTGTCTTTTCATTTGAGGTTCGTGTCTGAAATTAGTCACCACAGCTCGGATAATATCGCGGATAAAAGAGAACAAGAGAGAATTATAACTGCACGAAATGATTGTCATCTTGGAATTATTACATAAGAATTTTTCTTGTTCCAGTGGTCGAAGAATTTGCTAGAAGTTTCTGGCTATCAGAAACTTCTGCTAAATAAGGACAGATTGCGATCAAAAAGGGGCAGTAGTTTCTAAACTGTGGCGAAGAGATTAGAAAAGTGATAACGGGCGAAGTTGTAATTTTGTGATAAATTGAATAATAAATAAAATTAAATTTATGTTGAGATTTAACAAGAAGAAGTAATTAGTTTGGATTTATGAATTAAGTAAGGGAAAGGAGATAAAGTGATTAGAGAAGAAAGAGACATTGTAAGAAAAGAATTGCGAAGAATAGTATAGTGTGAACCTGAATTGTTCTATAGACTAGAAAATAAAGAAATAATTTCACAGAATATTGTTTTATCTACTCGGCCCGTAGCTCGCAAATTACACTATATTTAAAAACAGATATTTTACTTTTAGCAGATGCATTTGAAAATTTTCGATTCAGCTGTTTCGAAAACTATAAATTAGATCAGGCATATTATTTCACTCTCCCAGGTTTTAGTTGGGAATCCATGCTAAAATATACGGGTATAGAGTTAGAACTTATTACGGATGTTGATATTCCTTTTCGCACCTGAGATACCCCAAAATAATATTTCTTTGGTATTATAATTTTTTTTTCACTTCTTAACGTTTTAGAGGAAATATGAAAAAAAAAAAGAAGAAAAGTATGGGATGTTCTTGAAATAGGACACTCACATTTGAGAGCTCCATTAGTGCAACTATCTCAATATTGGCACATATAATGAAAATTATGCAGAAGTCAAAATTTCAACAAACTTTTTTACTTTTCACAGAAAACGACTTTATTTTTCATAAATAATATCTAAGGTATAAAAATCTCGTGTCACTGTGTTTGTGGTCGCACTCTTCTGAAATGGCTCGACCGATTTTTATGAAATTTTTTGTGTATATTTGGTAGGTATGAGAATAGGTCGTAAAGTATATTTCATACCACTAGGATATTAGTTTGTTCCTATCTAGAAAATAGTTTTACATTTTTTTGACGAACATTTTTTTTAGTTTTGGCATCAAAAAATACCTATAACCCCAAATTTCACCCTCCTACCCCCACCCCCCATTTTTTAATCGCGATTTTAGTATTTTTGTATGATTTTATGTATTTGTTTCGAAATAATTTAACTGTCGTTCGTTTTTCAAACAGAACGAAATTATTTATGTTGTTGAATGACAGATGGCGCTACGTCCACCTCATCGAATTTTGACGTGAAGTGTCGCGTCACTTTGACATTTCATTCTGCATTTGTTATGTATCACAACGCAGTGCGTGAAAAATTTTGCACGATTTATTTTAATTTACAAGAGATATATACGTGTTTTGTGACTGTGAAAGGTTGGTAGAATAGTAAAAGCACAAATATGTATATTATAGGCATATCATTTTGCATCAGTAATTACAACAATTTTTTCTATTTGTGTGTGTGTTACAGTGAACAATGCCAGCAAGATGCAAGGGGCCCGTTTGGGCCGTCGAACGAATAAAGCAACAAACATGTGAAATATAGGGTGGTTAAGTTTTAGGGGCCGATGTTGATTTTGAATAAAACACAAATTATTTAGGAAATTACTGTCATTTCTTTTATTATGATAATATTGGTATGGTTCAATTATGTATGGAACAAAATATCGGTCAAATGGCCGCCGCGACCTCGGCGGCACACCTCCATCCGATGGTCCAAATTTTCGATGACGCTGAGGCATAATTGAGGTTCTATGCCGTTAATGTGCCGAATTATCTAATCCTTTAGCTCTTGAAATGTTGCTGGCTTATCGACGTACACCTTTTCTTCCAAATAACCCCAAAGAAAGAAGTCCAACGGTGTCAAATCACATGATCTTGGCGGCCAATTGACATCGCCACCACGTGAGATAACACGGCCATTGAATTTGTCGCGCAAAAGATCCATTGTTTCGTTAGCTGTGTGGCAAGTGGCACCATCCTGTTGAAATCATATATCGTCCACATATCTTCCAATTCGGGCTATAAAAAGTTCGTTATCATCTCACGATAGCGAACACCATTCACAGTAACTGCCTGACCGGCCTCATTTTGGAAAAAATACGGCCCGATGATGCCGCCAGCTCATAAACCGCACCAAACAGTCACTCTTTGTGGGTGCATTGGTTTTTCGACAATCACTCTTGGGTTATCATTCGCCCAAATGCGGCAATTCTGCTTATTGAAGAATCCACTGAGATGAAAATATGCCTCATCACTGAAGATGATTTTCTTCGAAAATTGATCATCCACTGCTGCCATTTCTTGCCACCATTGTGACCATCGACGACGCTTGAAATGGTCAAGAGGCTTTAGTTCTTGAGTCAATTGCACCTTGTAAGCGCGTAAATGCAAGTCTTTATGCATAAACGACGAGCGTGAGAGGTGCAATTGTTGGGCACGACGATGAGTTGAGGTGGACGGCTATTCAGCCACACTATCGCGAACAGTGGCAATATTTTCTGCAGTACGAGCTGTACGAGCATGCACTGGTGTTTTCACATCTCCTACAGACCCGGTTTGCACAAATTTTTGAACGATTTTTCCGATTGTACGCACATTTGGACGATTAAATTGACCGAAAGAATCACGAAATGCACGATATGCATTTTGATTTGAACGCCCATTTTCATAATAAGCCTGAATAACTTTAACGCGTTGCTAGATTGTGTATCTTTCCATGGTTCAAATTGAGTTAGTCTGAAATTGAGAAATGTCAAATGAAATGCAGAAAAAAACTTGACGTTTAGGTGTGGTTCACATTCAACATCGGCCCTTAAAATTTAACCACCCTTTAGTAGAGCAGAAAGAAGAGACGAACAAATCCAACAAGATAACGAAAATGTGCGTGTGAGCATGTCGCAATTGCGTGCATCTCAATCACAAGAGGCACGAGTTGAACGAAATCAACAACGACAATTGGAACGGAGACAAGTGCGCCCGTTCGTAATTGACACACACATAGCATATGACCGACAACGCCAACAAGTACATCGAGCATTTACATCCGCTTCGTTCCTTCGTCTCGCATTCGAGTACGAGCCAGATATATATCCGCTCATCCAAAAGTGCTGATTGGTGCTATGGACAAAGAATGTCCCCATTGTTATGCGCTCAAATTCAAACACGAGTCAGCCAGTATGAGTCAGGAAGGCATCAGGAAAAGTGCAACTACCAGAAATTGAGACACCACCAGAACAATTGAACGGCTTGCTTATCGACACGGATCCAGATTCAAGCCTTTTCCTGAAGTCCATTCGCAGATTCAATTCATGCTTCCAAATGACATCGTTCAGAGCAACAGAAATAGTTCACAATATTGCGGCAAATGGTCAACAATTCAATTCAACGTTCAAAATAAAAGGCCAAGTGTATAATAAAGTGGGCTCAAACGAACCACATAAATTTTTACAAATCTACTCAATGGGCGGTGAGGACATCAATCGCGTGGACACCGAACGCGCACTCGCCAATCGCGTGGATGCACGTTGCGACTACATTAACCCCAATTCGCCTGAAGCCAGGCCCATCGTTGGCGAGCTGGACGCCTTATTGAATTCAAATGACACATGCACGAATTGCAAAGTGACAATCACGCTATTGTCATCAATCCTGATAAAACACCAGCTGAAGAGCACGTGCGTAGATTCAATGCGTCTGTTATTGACGACGTTACTGGAATCATTGTTGGCGACCGCACAGCGACGCGAAAAATTGTGATTTGAAGAAGAAACAATAATCTGGAGTTCATCGCTGACACACACCGTTCATACGACGCTCTCCAATATACGCTAATTTTCTGGAAGAGACAAGACGGATATTGCATGAATATTAAACAATGAGATCCCGCCACAGGTACTTCATTCATTATGAACATCATTACTCATTTTGAATTAATATTTATGAACATGTTGTTACAGAAGCTGAAACAAACAAGAAAGTGAGATGATGGATTTTTATGCGTATCGTATTATGATTCGACGCGGTCAGGACAACGTCATTCTTCGATGTTGTGAGCTGTAACAACAAATTCATGGCCGACATGTACGTGAAGGTAGAAAGCGAACGACTGCGATTCCTACGACACAATCAACAGAAGCTGCGTGCGAAAGAATACATTCACTTGCGAGACGCTATCATGAGCAACGCCGACACCGCCGAAATTGGTAACTCCATCATTCTACCATCGTCGTACGTAGGCAGTCCACGTCATATGCAAGAATACACACAGGATGCTATGACTTTGGTGCACGAGTGCGGACGACCGTGTTTATTTATCATGTTTACATATAACCCAAAGTGGCAGGAGATTACATCTTTGCTATTGCCAGTCAAAACGCAATGCATCATCATGACATTACAGCACATGTGTTCAAACAAAAATTGAAGTTTTTATTGAGCTTCAGTACAAAATTACACGTATTCCATCCCACACGTTGCTGGATGTATTCGGTTGAATGACAAAAGCGGGGATTACCTCATACACACATTTTGATTTGTATAGTCGACAAAATACGTAATGAGGAAATCGATAGTGTAATTTCCGCGGAAATTCCAGATCCATCTGCTGATCAACTACTGTTCGATATTGTTACCACCAACATAATTTCCTAATATTGGAAATCTTGCATGGCAGATGGAAAATGTACAAAGCGTTTTCCTAAAGATTTCACAAACGTCGATGGATATCTAATATATCGTTGAAAAAATACTGATAATGGCGGACAATCATTCATGCTAAATATCAACAACACAGACATTGACATTGACAATCGTTGGGTGGTACCATATACGCCTCTGCTGAGCAAAACATTCAATTCTCATATTAATGTTGAGTTTTGCCCTTCGGTGAAGTCAATGAAATACATTTGCAAGTATGTGAATATGGCTGTGTTCCAAATTCAGAATACCGATGTGAATGCTCCTCGATTGAATGACAAAGACGAAATAATGCGCTAAGAATTGGCCGGAACATCAGTTCCAGTGAAGCTGTCTGGCGTATCTTTGGTTTCCCAATACATGAACGGGACCCAGCAGTTATAGTTTTAGCCGCCCATCTTGCAACTGAGCGTGCCATGAATCCACCAAAAACTACACTCACCGAATTTTTCGAATTGTGTTATCATGCGGATACTTTCGACGCCTTTGCACGAACACTACTCTATTCCGAAGTACCACGCTATTTCACATGGAATCAAACAAAAAAATGGATGCCCGCAAGCAAGGCACACTAATTGATGCGTGCCCCGACATATTCAAATCAAGCACTTTGGGCTGAGTATATACAGTCAATCCAAGGCAGACTGAGTGCTTCTATCTGCGAATGTTGTTGGTTAACGTCACCGGCACATTGTCGTTTCATGATATAATGGACAATAGTAGCCAACGTATAAAGATGCATGCCTTGCACTCGTCTTGCTCGAAGACGATAATCACTGGGACGATATGGTTGCTGAAGCAGCATTGGGCTGCACAGCAAAACAAATTCGTCTACTATTGTTAACTACATGTTTCCCGTGACAAGCAGACACGTGGTGGGATGAACACAAAGATTCAATGACTTACGATGTATTGCATCGAGTTCGTACACGGTGCAACGATATAACGATTACATTCAACGACGCTATGTACAATGAAGCATTGATTACTGTCGACGATCTTTACGTTGTCATTTCAAATTTACCACTCAGTCATTTCGGTATGCGTTCGCCAAATCGAAGTGCATCTGATTTAATGAATACCGAAATGAATCGCGAACTGCAGTACAATACTGTAGAAATGGCAGCGATCGTAACTCGCACTGTACCATCAAAGAATCATTTACGACCGCATTATGCTAGCAGTTTCGGCGGGACAAAGTGGATTTTTTTTGGATGCTCCAGGGTGAACTGGCAAAGCATTTCTGAGTATATACATTCAATCCAAGGCAGACTGAGTGCTTCTATCTGCAACTGTTGTTGGTTAATGTCACCGGCCCATTATCATTTCAAGATATACGCAAAGTGAATGGACAACAGCATCCAACGTATAAAGATGCATGCCTTGCACTCGGCTTGCTCGAAGACGACAATCAATGGGACGATATGCTTGCTGAAGCAATACACGGTGCAACGATCTAACGATTACATTCAGCGACGCTATGTACAATGAAGCATTGGTTGCTTTCGAGGATCTTTGCGTTTTCATTGCCAAATTACCATTCAGTCATTTCGGTATGCTTTCGCCAAATCGAAGAGCATTTGATTTAATGAACACCGAAATGAATCGTGAACTGCAGTACAATACTGCAGAAATGGCAGCGATTGTTACTCGCAATGTCCCACTACTGACTCGTGAACAAAAAATCATTTACGACCGCATTATGCTGGCAGTTTCGGCGGGACAAGATGGATTCTTTTTTTAGATGCACCAGGTGGAACTAGCAAAACAATTCTCATTTCGCTAATTCTCGCCGAAATACGATCAAATAAGGACATCGCATTGGCCATTGCATTATCTGGCACTGCAGCAACTTTATTGGATGGAGGTAGAATAGCCGGTTATTTTACTTCGAAATTTAAACAAACCACGGCTGTGCAATGACTCTCGATTGGTCAATAAAAAATGCATGAAAAACATTATCGAAGCCACCACATGCCAACGGAATTCAAACGCGTTCAATTTAATATTAGATTGCCATTCAGATTGACAATCAATAAGTCGCAAGGCCAAACAATATCCGTTTGCGGCTTAGATTTGGGCACATCAGGTTTTTCACACGGAAAATTATACGTGGCATATTTTCTCCTGGGCAAACCATCGAGCTTATTTGTGTTGGATAAAGACGGACTGACAAAAAATAGCGTACACCCAATTGCTCTTCGAAATTAATATTGATTTGCTTTATTTCATTTTTCTACTTTACGATAAAAAATATATTACTTTTTTCACCTTACATTGAACTTTTAGAGATGTCAGTTACGTCCATGAAATACATTAAATTGAGAAATTTATCGGCGGTCATCGTCTACAGCGCTCCCATTCCTTTCTCTGTCATAGATCTCATCCCCACATATCCATTTGATCTTCACCAAAGAATGGACCGTCATCATACTCTAATAATAATAATAATAATAATAATAATAATAATAATAATAATAATAATAATAATAATAATAATAATAATAATAATAATAATAATAATAATAATAATAATAATAATAATAATAATAATAATAATAATAATAATAATAATAATAATAATAATAAAAATAATAATAATAATAATAATAATAATAATAATAATAATAATAATAATAATAATAATAATAATAATAATAATAATAATAATAATAATAATAATAATAATAATAATAATAATAATAATAATAATAATAATAATAATAATAATAATAATAATAATAATAATAATAATAATAATAATAAATAATAATAATAATAATAATAATAATAATAATAATAATAATAATAATAATAATAATAATAATAATAATAAATAATAATAATAATAATAATAATAATAATAATAATAATAATAATAATAATAATAATAATAATAATAATAATAATAATAATAATAATAATAATAATAATAATAATAATAATAATAATAATAAATAATAATAATAATAATAATAATAATAATAATAATAATAATAATAATAATAAATAATAATAATAATAATAATAATAATAATAATAATAATAATAATAATAATAATAATAATAATAATAATAATAATAATAATAATAATAATAATAATAATAATAATAATAATAATAATAATAATAATAATAATATAATAATAATAATAATAATAATAATAATAATAATAATAATAATAATAATAATAATAATAATAATAATAATAATAATAATAATAATAATAATAAATAATAATAATAATAATAATAATAATAATAATAATAATAATAATAATAATAATAATAATAATAATAATAATAATAATAATAATAATAATAATAATAATAATAATAATAATAATAATAATAATAATAATAATAATAATAATAATAATAATAATAATAATAATAATAATAATATAATAATAATAATAATAATAATAAATAATAATAATAATAATAATAATAATAATAATAATAATAATAATAATAATAATAATAATAATAATAATAATAATAATAATAATAATAATAATAATAATAATAATAATAATAATAATAATAATAATAATAATAATAATAATAATAATAATAATAATAATAATAATAATAATAATAATAATAATAATAATAATAATAATAATAATAATAATAATAATAATAATAATAATAATAATAATAATAATAATAATAATAATAATAATAATAATAATAATAATAATAATAATAATAATAATAATAATAATAATAATAATAATAATAATAATAATAATAATAATAATAATAATAATAATAATAATAATAATAATAATAATAATAATAATAATAATAATAATAATAATAATAATAATAATAATAATAATAATAATAATAATAATAATAATAATAATAATAATAATAATAATAATAATAATAATAATAATAATAATAATAATAATAATAATAATAATAATAATAATAATAATAATAATAATAATAATAATAATAATAATAATAATAATAATAATAATAATAATAATAATAATAATAATAATAATAATAATAATAATAATAATAATAATAATAATAATAATAATAATAATAATAATAATAATAATAATATAATAATAATAATAATAATAATAATAATAATAATAATAATAAATAATAATAATAATAATAATAATAATAATAATAATAATAATAATAATAATAATAATAATAATAATAATAATAATAATAATATAATAATAATAATAATAATAATAATAATAATAATAATAATAATAATAATAATAATAATAATAATAATAATAATAATAATAATAATAATAATAATAATAATAATAATAATAATAATAATAATAATAATAATAATAATAATAATAATAATAATAATAATAATAATAATAATAATAATAATAATAATAATAATAATAATAATAATAATAATAATAATAATATAT